>VDFB02347698.1:37792-108844 GCA_007258455.2 Sequoia sempervirens | reverse complement strand
GTTAAGTAGCGACTGACACCCAACTTTCATCCTCATGGCAGGATCCACACTTAGTTTCTCCATCTGAGCCTTGACCAAGCATCCAAACAAGCCTGGGTTCCGGCATCTCACCTAACCCAGGTCTGTCATACCAAGAAATCAATGCATGCCATTAATGGAAATTGGCCTATAAACACTGGTCCCTTCCTTTCATTCTACCCAGGTGTTTGAATCTGAGAGAGAAACAAAGTCCTCCCCCACCTTTTTTGCTTTTGCCTTGGTCTTGCTGACTTGGTCCCTGCTCGCTTGCTTCGCTTTTTCCTTCATTTTTTGACTTTGGGGACAAGTTTCCTATGGATTTGGGATGTTTTTGTGATGCCTAAGTGAATTTCCAAGGTTTCATTGAGTTTCGAGAAGTTGCAAAAATTTCCTTGCAGGCTACCGTCCCTCCGTGGTCATTTCAGAACTTTCCTTGCGGGCCACCATCCCTCTGTCATTGTTCGTGGGAACTTCCTTGTAGGTCGTTGTGTGCTCATTGTCATTTTTAAAAGGGCGGTGACCCTTTGACTTCCCCCTTCCAAATCTTCGCATTTCCAAAAAGGGGTGCAAAATTGAAGTTTTCATCATCTAGGGCCCATAAAGTGAGTGTCTTCACATGCCTAAAGGGGTTTGGATCAAATTTTCCATGTGTTTAGACATTTCATAAATTTCCTTATAGGCTGCTATGTGCGGGTCACCGTGTGCTCATTGTCGTTACAAAAGGGCGGCAGACCCTCCGGCTTCCGCATTCCAAATTTCTTAATTTTTCAAAATGAGTCAAATCTTAAGAAAATATGTCTTGGAACTCTTTCTACTCCTTTTCCCATATGCTAAAATTGAAAAATATCAAATTTACTAAGTTTTACGAAGTTGTGGAACTTTCCTTGCGGGTCGTCGTCCCTCCATCATCGTCTGTGGGAACTTTTCTTGTGGGCCACCATCCCTCCATCATCGTCTACCGTCCGTCACCATCCATTGTCTGTTGTCCACCCACCATCCCTTTGTGGTCATCCGCCTGCCATCCACCGTTCACTGTACATCTATCACTATTTGTGTGAACTTTTCTTGCGGGCCATCGTCCCTCTGTCGTCGTCCATGGGAACTTTCCTTGTGGGCCACCATCCCTCCGTCATTATTTGTGGGAACTTTCCTTGTGGGTCATCATCCTTTCATTGCCATCCACCGTCCACCATCCGTCCACCATCCACTCGTAGTCCCTTCATCATCGTTTTCCCATCGTCCACCATCCGCCCACTAGTGCCTGCACCCTTAAGCCCACATTTATGTTTATGGTCCAATTGAGCTCCAAATTTTGAAAAATGATGAATATTATGATGTTTTAATGATACATGGATGGATCTAATAAAGAATTTATAAGATTTAACTGGTATTTTCTACCTCTATATGTAAGGGCACTTATTGTGTCTTTGGGTGTAGGATTTATGAAACTTGTTGAGGAGCCATCGAAGAAGCCTACAAGAGCCCCTAGAGGAAGAGAGGAAAGGGATGTCTGCATAAAAAATGAAGGACTGACCAACATATGAACGCATGTCAAGGAAGTTAGTGAAAAAACTACAAAGTGTGGCTTTGAAGGTGGAAGGAGGAGTTGCTTTATCTTTTTCTCAAAGCAATCATGATTTGTCAGGGTCTATCCCACAAAATCTAGAGCAACATGTCTTCTTTTTAGTAAGACAAATCTGCAAGAAGATTCATTTGATTGGCTGAAAGAATGCTGAGAGCACATCAGACAAAGGGTAGCCTTTAGCAGTTTTAGCTACAGCAAGGATGACAGTCACTAAAATACAAAACTACTACAGTGACAGGGCACTAAAAGACAAAATAAGGAAACGACAAAAGTTGTATTTTAAATTGCCATATAATGGGGGGTAGGTGAAACCCTAGCTTGTAATCAATCTGAGCCACTCGTAAATCAATCCTAGCCATTCATTTGGGCTTTGGAAAACTATAAATAGGGGTCTCCCCCTCATTTGTAAATGGTTGGAGAATTGGTGTAAAGGCATTCTGCAGCAATAGAAAGCAACATTGCATGATTTATGGGTGTTTCTTTTGAGTTTGTTCATTATGCATGCATGGTTCTACTTCCATGTTAGTTTTAGTTGTTAGTTTCTTGAGTGGAAGTAATAATGGTGTTTGCTGTTACAATATTTGATGAATTTCCAGCTCATGCTTTTTGTGGTTTTTTTGATGATGAATCACTTTGTAAAGCTAGTTTGAGCTTCCCTACTTCATTGCTGAAACTTAGTTTAATTGCATGTTCATGATGTGTGTGTGCAATCTGAAAATCTGCAGTCCTTAGAAGATTGCACTAGTTTTGTGTAACTGTAGGTTCCTCTTGGCCAAGGAAAACTCAGTCTTAGGAAGTTTTTCTACTATAGTAGCCTCCATTACTACTATTCATTCGTAGCTTAGATTTAGAACAACTTTCTCAACCCTTTCCCTTTTGCTATTTCTTTTAGTCCTTGGTTAGAGTAGGATCTCAAGCATCACCATGAAGCCAAACTAGATGAACTTGGTGGGTTTCAACTTGCTATTTTGAGTGGGTAGCCACTGTTCATTCACTTACAACACTCTAAAACTACATTTGTAGACCCAACTTCCTATGCATTGTAACTCATATGTAAGACCACCTTGTGATACTAGCAAAACACATCAACCAACTGAGATATTCCAAGCATTGTCAAGACATGACACCTGAGAGACCTTGGGGTAATTTTCAGCAATTTGTTGTTGGAAATTTCCTTTCAAGAGAGGTAATGCACCTATGCATTGCCTGTGTTGAGAAGGTGCAAAAACACCCATCAACACTTCTCTTCTACTTTCAGGGAAAATTGATATGCTTCTTCAACTAATATCATCTTTACTGGTCTCAATTCTTCTTGAATGTTTGTTCACAGTCCATTAATATATCTTGCAACCTTTTCTTTACTTCACTATGACCAGTTCTAATTATCATCTTGTAGAATTCTTCAATATATTATTTCATAGATATTTCCTTTTGTCTTAGGTTCTACAATCTTTTCAACAATTCAAGTTCATAGTTGGCTCGTATGAATTGATTCTTCAACTTTGTTACCATTCTATCCCATTTTATAATTTTATCTTTCCATCTTCTATTTCTATCAAATTGAACTTCTTTCCACCATAAAGCAACACGACCTTTCAATTTTATTTTCACAAATCTCACCCTTTCTGGATCTTCAATTTCTTCATATTTAAAGTATTTGTCCATTTCATTGATCCAATCAATTAATTCTTTAGGATTCAGATTTATTTCTTAATTTTGAATATCAACTCTAGGTCACTTACCAATTTTTAAAATTTCCTTCAACATCTTCACTTGATTTGATTATTCTTCTTCTTCACCTAGGGCTTCTTTCATTCAATTCACAACATGATCTGCTTCATGATTGCTTTCATTCTCATGCCTAGGGTTTAAGCCTCACCTTTGGTCTTCTTCTACTACATCTAATCAAACTTGTATCTCATACATCATTTCCAATATTTCATCCATTCTTCCAACAACATTTTCCATAATAGGCACTCTCCTTGGCAACATATCTCCTCTTGAATTTGGTGCAACTACCTCAATTCGACAATTTGGATACAAGGGTTTCAACTACCTCACAATCATTGATCAGTTGAAAAAACATGTAGTTTTCCTCAAGTCGGTGATCTGTTCACCTTAAGGAATGCCTTCAAGACTCAAAAAATTGCTTTGATACCACTTGGTGCAGACATGGATGGAGGGTTTAGAAAGAACAGTCCAAACTATGCAATTTACAGTGAACATAACAAAAATAACATAAGAAAATGATCTACAAATGTGAATCTTTATTGAATTTGCAATCTTACTTGTAACATATGCCTCACGGGGAAATAACTAGGGCTCATAGGCCTTTTGTAAGGGAATTCAACATTACAACTAGCCAAAGGAATTATTATAGTCCCCGAAAGATTTATGCAGAAAAGTAATGATTCTAAAAACTACTTCTAAGACTATTGACTTCCTATGAGTTACAAATGATTATAAATATATTTCTCAAGCTCCAAGAAAGGTCTACATTGGACACAAGGGTTTACAAAATTGATTAGTGAACAGCTATAAATGCCGGCCTCAAAACATAAGAAGATAATCCTTCACAAAAAAATGACTTACGAATCTCCAAGATAGATCCCATTCGACCCAAAATTCTTGTATGATGTCCCATTAAGCTCCACATGTTCTGGAATAGGTCCACACTAAGAAATCAGGACCAAGTCAACTCCAAATGCTTTGACTGGTAATTAATTTTGAGAGTGATAACTTTCGGTAAACAAATGCAAATGATCTGAAATATTGATATGTGATAGATGTCAATGTGTAGATGTTATATCCTGCTCCACAAGCCGAGAAACAAAAATATGGTGAAATACAAAATGAAATATTGAAACTACTACTAAATGTAATGCAAGAAAATAATGTTTTTGGTTCATACATGATTGCTTTACAACTAGGGATGCTCTTGCATCAGGCTCGCATGAGCTTGGCGTAATGGTAGACAAGATATCTCTGGTACCAAAAATTAATACATTTTTCTCCATAAAAGCTACAATATAAGCACTTAAACAATTTAACTAAGCATTCTGAGCATCAATAAAGGAGAAATCAGAAAAATTAATAATTTTTCATGGTGAATAGGGTTTCTAGAGCGTAACAAATTTAGTAAGTTCATCTGTAAGCTCATAATTCTCATTTTCTTTATCAACTAGAGTTTTCTATCATTTTGAGTTACATTCTAGGGTTATGAATTAAGCTATGGTATCCAATTACTTATTGAATTTTATTTAAATATGCCCTAGTTAGTCATCTAAATTATCACAAAACCCTTAAACCCACCATTAAACCCTCATCTCTCAACTCATATTGCAAAAATGAGTCCCCCACAAATTCAAGTTACTACTTCCCAAAACTGAGCTATGCATTATGACCTTGTTGCCTAGCTTCCTGGTTTGACTACTCAAAAGGTTAAGGTTCAGGGCCCTGGTTCTATGGATGGTCTAGTAGATTGGGCCCATGATTATAGAGATGGAAAATTTCCTATGGGAGGATGGAAAATTTTCTACCATTGGGATGGTAAAAGATCCTCACCAACCCCATTTCAAATGTGTGGAATCATGACATGGGAAAATTGGTGGTGTTGAACACTTTTTTATAGATATTGACCTGCTTAAAGCTATTGTTTCTAACTATGATGGAATTGTTAGGGTAGTGAGGACTACACACATGTTGCAGTTATGGTTCAATTTGATAAGCTATCAATTCCTCAAATCTTCAAGGTCAATCTAGTTGCTATTAAATAGAGCCTGTTACACTAGATAGTTTTGAGTCTCACTTTTCCAAAACCTACTATGCATTGTGCCTGGTTATTGAGGTAGATAAATTGGAGAGAATCCCCATTCCCTTCATGTATATCACTGTTGATGTTCAAAATGTACTAATTAATGATGAGTTTGACAATGCTACATACATTGTTGATGACATCCATAAAGGATTGATGGAAATTAGGAAGGGCCTAATAATGGTAAAATTTTGGTGTTATTATTTTTTGTGCCACATGTTCCTATACAAGGGGAAACTAGAGTGGATTTCAACACTTAGGATATGTTACAATGATAAATAAGGGTATGTGCTTCTAGTCCAATGTTGGACTCATTTCTGGGATAGGCATTATGATCAAGCAAGTTATGTCACATTTAAGAATCACTTTGCTACTAAATTATTATCATTTTTACAAGGTCTAGTGCTGAGGGTGCCTAAAGAAATATTGGAATTTTTGAGGCCTATAGAGAGGAGGTTTGATCTTGGGATCAAACAAAATTGGGGAGACTTCAATATTCATTCTGATTGCACAATGTTGAAAGTCTATGGATGCCCAGTAGGACCTCATTTCCTACCTAGGTTCATGCCTATGAGGATTAGTTTCTTGGATGTTATCTGGTAACTTACCGAGTCAGATAAAGCACACTTGGTAAATCAAAAGAAAAGCTGCTTCTTTCATTATTTGACTATCTTTTCAAACTTTTGGATGAATAGGGAAGGTTTTGAGAAATTATATGAGAAGTTTAAAACATTTAGAATAAATCAATAATTACCAAGGAACTTTGATCCTAGAGCTTTTATTAACAACCTCAAGTCAAGTATGAGAAGATATAAATATAGCCATCAATCTCATTTTAGTGAATATTTTTTAAAAAATTGCTTCGATGCAAGAGAGGTGAATGAAAGAAAGGTTAAATGAATAGCATTCCACAAGATAGAGGTAGCTAAGAAGCAAAAGGATGCCTTCTATAAAGGAGAATATGTTGAGATTGAGGACCCAATTCTGAGGATTCAAGTAGTTTTGGATAACATTGATAGAATAATTGGTGAAGATCTTCCAATTGAGGAAAAAGAAAAAGGTAAGTCTCTTATCATTGAGGAAAGACCCTCATATCAACCTCCCAAAGTATATCAATCCATCTATTCTTTCAGGAGAAATCCCATGGGTGTAGTAATAAGAGAGAAAGCTTCATAGTCTCCCCCACAAGCACAAATACCACCATCTCCTCTACATGTGTAGCAAGAGCCCTCTTCTCCAATGAATATTATTAATTTAGACTCCCCTCCAAAAGAGCCATCTCCGAAAAGGAGAAGAGCATAAAATTATCAATTGGTTGACTATCTAATTTCCCCTGAGGAGGATGATTACTATGAGGTAATTGGAGATGATGTGATTACGACAATTCCTTCTCCCTAGAGGGATGAGAAAAGGTAGAATGACTAAAATCATTATTGGGGGAAGGGATAATACAAATTATATTAGAGAGTTGAATTGTAAAAAATCTATGGAAGATGATCAATTTATACAATCTTAGGAGTTTTCTGACTTCAAATCGAGGTGCAAGAAGGATGATTATAAGAAGAGATTAGAGGAAGAAAAATAAAAGGCTCCTTAACATTTAAGAGATTAGATCTCCTAGAGAGTATAAGCACAAATGAAGACTGATACTAGAAGCATAACTCCTAAAGAAGGTAGGAGATTGCTCAAAGAAAGTGGCATTCTTTTTCTCCTTGAATGGGATATTGTATCTTCCATCACCTTAGACACTATTAGAAGAAAAGATCAAGAGGTCTTCTCCTCAGAGGATGAAGTTGTTGCAACATTGTTTGGTTCAAGGTTTAAACCAAATTGGGAAACCCTAGCAATTTGAGAATTTTCCCCTAACACCAAAAAACCTCTGGTTGCTGAGCCTGGCTAGGATTTAATGAGAAGCTTGATTGTCAAAATAGTATTTGACACCTTGGAGTTGAAGCAACAATATTGGAAGTGGATATTGTTAGGTTTAGTAGAGCCACCACAAAATCACTCCAAGATAAGTATGGAAAACTATTTGAAGAGCATGTAACTATGCTACATGAATACAATAGATTAAAATGAATGGAGATGCAAATACATCAAAAACTACAACATGCAACAACTTCACCTCCCCCTCCATCAACTACAATGGTGGTGTGGTCAAGTTCAATGATTGCTAATTCCTTTACAACTCCACCTCTTAAATAAAATAAGGAGAAGGAAAAGGAAGAACTCATGGAGAAAATTGGTTCTTATGAAGAAATCTTGATGAATTACAAAGCAAATCAACATGAAAACAACCTAAACCTTGTTTCAATTTTTTTGGGGCATTTGATGAGTAAAGTGGTGAAGAAGGTGGATAATGTCCACAAAAATATTTTTGATTGACAATAGCAATCAACATGATTTCTAATGATAAAGAAAGGGCTATTCACTTGGTGAATAAATGGACTCTAAGGCTTAATGCATTGCTTGGAATGTGTAAAAGATCTACACATGAATTGAATAAGCTAAAGGAAATTATCCCTACATACAATATTGTTAAAGTAGAAGGGGAATAATAGGGATTCTTGGAGAATCTTAAGGAAAGGATGAAGGATAAGGTCAAATAATTTGATTAAAGTGATATAAGGATTGTATAAATCCAAATTTTACCACTTCCATATGGTTAAATTTATTCCTTATTTCATCTATTCTACACCCACATCCATATTAATTGAATAATTTTATTATTTGATTAATATTCCTTCTTATTCCTAACGTTCCCTAAAATGATTTAATTAATTAATTAAATAATTTACCATCTTCTTCTCTAAATCAAATAAATAGACTAATTTATTTCATTTAGTCATTTATCAAATATGAATTAAAGAAATTTTTAATTCATCCATTTATCTCTTCAAATGCCATATCCTCCATAATCCTTTCTTAATCTAGGTTAGTCTAATTAACCTATGATTAGGATGTGCACACCACTAATTGTGATTAGTGTCACATCCTCCATAATTTTCCACTTTCCCTTAATCACTTCATTAATGTGGCTAATCATTTGCACAACCATTAATCCTAATTAATTAACCCCTAACCTAGGTATATTGCCAATTATGGGATGTACCTAAGCCAACCCTCATAAATGCTTTCTACATTGAGAGAAATCATCTCCCTTTCTTAAGTAATTTTAAATTCCTTTGCATTTTACCCATGACCCCATGTGGAACTTTTAATTCCACTTTATTCTCCCAAAGACCTTGGAGGAATTAAAAGACAATTTTTAATTCTTCCTCCAAATCCCAATGGCCTTACAAGGGGAATTTTTAATTCCCCTTGTTCTTACCAATGCCTTCTCCAAAATACATGGAGATTTTGGAAGTAATTTTAAATTCCTCCCTTGTCACATCCTCCCCATGATTTGGGGAGAATAAGACAAGTCACCCCTTTTCCCCTTCCCAAGGTACTTGAAAGTACCTCCACATGGATGCCACCTCACCTCCACATCACCATTTATCTCCACCCTAGGATGACACATGTCATCCTCACAATGCTTGAGATTCCTCAAGGAATCTCAACCATTGATCTTCAACCCTACTTCTAATCCTAGTCATCCACTCTTATCTCCCTTCTAAATGACTATCAAATACAGTCATTTTACACATTACACACTTATGCATTTTTCAAGCCATCTGGCATACTACCTCCATTGTTGCAATATTTTGAGCTTTCATATTGCATCCAAATCCATTATTACTTCCTCCATTGCATCCATCTTGCATCCAAAATCATTATCATATAGGTTGCATGTTGTCAAGTCATCAAAGGAGGACACAAAGAAACATCAACAAGGGCCAAACAAGGAACAAGCTCAAAAAAGGTATAATTTGTTGTTACTTTTCATTTTATTGTTTGAGTTTCATCTATAGCCCTTCTCTTTTGTTTTTAATATTTTTGCATTGATTTAGTTATATTTCTTACATTCTAGGAAGATAGAAACACCTACACACATCTTTGGCATGCCTAGTGGGATCTACGTCATGAGTCTCTTTATGCTTTTTGTTGTTTATCTTTTTGTAGGTTTGGGTCTTCTTAGGATTTAGAGGAAATTCCGCTTGATGAGTGTCCATCTATGACCTATAGGTGTGGACCCACTCCTCATAGAGGTAGACACATTTTTGGCTCTAGTATTGGGTCTATAGAAGTGGACCCCTCGACATTCAGAGGTAGACCTGTGATGGAATCATCCAAAGGTGCTACAGAGGTGATTGTGTGACTACAAAGGTGAACTTGCTACTTCCTTCAGAGATGGGTACGTGAACTTTAGGGGTGGACCCTCTTATTAGATAAGTAGTCTTGAGGAAAACCATGAACATTAATATTTATTTAGAATCTTTTCTTCACTTTGGGTTTTTGGTACTGATTGGCTAACTCATATGTCTATTCTTGTCTTAGTTACTAACCTCTTGTAGCCTTTCATTTGTCCAAGAGCAATGGTCAAACTACTAATGTGTTTCTTGGAGGATGATTGATCAAAGATATAAAGTTATAGTTTTTATACTAGCTAGGAACATTTCATTTTCTAAAAGTTCAGTTAACTTTATTTGTTGTGTTTGGGAGTGGGTTGTCGATGTATTGTCTACTCTTGCACCATATGGTGAGTCTAGGGATCAAAAATCATAACTCAATCCAAGTCCATTTGTGGGTCAACCTAGGGAGTGTTAGTTTGCATGTATGATCTCCCCTTGTGCTATGTTCAAGCCAAGGGATCAAAAATTCCTAACACTTCCTTCCCTTTAGGAGGGATGCTTAGGGATTTCATCACCCCAAGGGATGACATCATCTATGTGAATTGACAAGGTATACAAATGGAGAGAACGAGAGTTGTACCCCAATCTAGATGTGTCATGTTTGGAAGAGCACTAATACTTGGGTGATTCCAAGTTAGGTGTGAAGGGTTTGTCTAATATTTCCAACCAAAAGTTCCTGACCCATGCTTATGATGGGTTGGTGTTCACGAACATGCCTCACACACCCTTGAGATTACCTATTTAGCCTAGTTTAAGACCCATGTTTTAGCCATTTCTTGGTGTAGTGAAGGGGATATAGATCATACCTCAAAGCTACTCACCGCATACTCCCTTAGGTTGAGATAGAAATCCTCAGGTGAACTATAATAGTTCTTGGGGAGAGAGAAGGTGTGCTTGTGGTGTTTGTTGATGACCCTATGTCATTGGATCTCTACCTATCTACCTTCACGAGAAATGGTGTTTCACTTGAGTACCACAAATAATTAACCCCCTAGAGTGGTGAGCCTACATTTAGTTTGTAAACCCTTTCTACTAATTTAGGGTTGTGCAACCTAACATGTTTTCTTGTGAGATACTAGTACTTGTCTAAGTCTTGAGTCTTTCTTTGAGCTTGTCTACTATTTTTTCTATTTGTCCTTTTCCATTGGGTCTCCCTACTACTCAGGGGTATATCCATTTCTCCTAGGGGTGAATACGTTCTCTTGATAGGTGAACCTATCCCTACAAGGGTGGTTCCATTTCCACCTTCAGTTTAGTTAGTCTAGTAAATTATCTTTCATAGGTGACTCCGCTTTCCTTAGAGGTAGATCTGTTATCCTTCATCCATGCAATCATCCCCAATAGGTGATCCCATCTCCTATAGACATGAATCCATCGTAGTATAAGTTCACCCCTGATATGAGATCCCATATTCTACAAAGGTGAATCAGTCGTAGTCAGAGTTCATCCCCTAATAGGTGATTCCATTTTCTACAGAGGTAGATCCGCTATTCTTGTTTATACCCTTTTATCCCCAATAGGAAATCCTACTTCAGTCAAAGGAAAATTTTCCTTTCGCCCTCCATACCCCCATTCTACACAGGTGATCCTGTGACCTTCAGGGGTGAATCTGTGCCACACCTTTCATACAGTTGATCCTAGATAGGAAAATCCATGTTACTCATGGGAAAATACACTATCCTTTTTTGTATAGTCAATGGTGAATTCATTGTCGTTATCCATACATCGCTTGGTCAATCTTGCATAGGTGAACCCGTGACCTCGATAGGTGATTTTTTTTCCTATAGAGGCGAATCTATTGTAAACTTTCTTAGGCGATCCCATGACCTATAAAGGTGAATCTATGACCTACAAAGGTGGATCTATTTCCCATAAAAAATACAAAGAGTGAATCTATTTAACCAATGAAAGCTTATATTGTTCCAAGTATAGTTCTACAATCAAAATATTTTTATCACCATTTGATCTCTTGCAATTACCATTTTGATCACTTCAATTTTTCAAAAGTTAACAAATCATCATTTGATCACATAACTCCATTTTAGGACATATTTAATCATCATATCAGTTATCAAGCATCCAATCCAAATCCCATAGACATCAATTTGAGAGCTTTCTATCTAATTTGTTTAGTTAATAATTCCTTATCATCATCATCCTTTCTCACTTAGGAACATAGTCTATCCTGAGTTAGTGATCACTTTCAGCCTCATCAATTTTCTTTGGTTTAGAGAAAAATTTGTGCCATAATCATCCCTTGTATCATCATGTCTAATCCAATCATCATCACTATCATTTAGTTTCCTTAGGATCATAAGGCTACCTCAAGTAACAATCCTACATCCAAACATAATCCAATCAAGCTCTCAAATCTAGTTTGGGATCCTATATCAATTAATCAATCAATCCAATTCAATCAATCTAATTTGACTATCAATCTAATTTTATCATCAATCCAATCCAATCATCTAACCAATCCAATTGATCATCTAATCAGTCATCCAATCAATCAATAAATCATCTTAGTAATCCTTTAAATAATCATCCAATCATCCACATTTAGGTCCATCCTTAGGTGTTAAATCATCCTCATCATTTGATCACCCACACTTTCATGCATGTTATCACCCGATTGTAGGCTAAGAAACTCATGGAACAACCACCACTGGTTTACCATTCACCTTATCATCAAAATTTTCCTTCAAACAAATGGTGTCAACACTCCAATGTACCTGGTCAAGATCTAGAATAAGGTCATCCTCAACCCTTTGATGAAGGAGGGATGGTTAAGCAACCTAATATTTCTGTCAAATATTATCTTAGGATTCTTTCTAATGCACAAATGAATGATCACATCATTACTGAATGATCACATCATTACTGAATGATCAGATAGGATCATTGCTTCATTGTTGATGGGGGCTGCCAAACTACCACCTAGGTTTTACATGTCTCAATATGTTAACACTTTACCCCCCCTCTCAATCTCAAGATCCTCAGAGTTCTCAGGTTCATCTAGACCTGTCAGTCCCTCAATCCCATCAAGTCCCTTAGGTCACTCCTAAAGATACCCGGTATCAGTCTAGGTTTGGGAATGATGTGTGTGTCTAAGTTTGACCTTCCCCTCTTCAAATCTCTATTAGGGGAGCCATGCCAGAAGTTAACAATCCATAGGGTCATACATGTATTCCATCCACACCACCCCTTTTTCAAAATAAATCATCGAGGAATACTGGGGGAACATGTTTAATGTCCTAGCATCTACACCCCATCATGTCCCCCTCATTTGTACACAACCATTGTCACAACCAATACCACCATTTAATTCTAGTCATTCCATCCTACAACAACCACCTTACCATGAACCACAACCACAACAATCAACTTAACATCAATTGTAGCCACAACCCACTCAATCTATCCCACAACAACAATCCCAACCTCAGGTTTTACTAAAAGCTTAATAACAATCATCACAATGCCAAGGAAATTCCTCAAACAAACATCAATATCAACTGCAACCTCTACATGCGTATGCCAATCCACCTCATTATTTTTCCCCTCGGTATCATCAACCTCCACCCTTTGTGGAGCCTCCTCCATGGGATGCCTACTATCAACTGCCTCCACCACCTAACACTCCACATCAACAATACATCACACCTGATCCCATTTATCAATAGGGTAAAAGCACAAAGTTGTGTCACACTTTCACCCAACTTATCAGCACAAGTGAATTTAAGTATTTATAACTAAAAATCAATTTTGGTCAAACATATGATCTAGTAAGATTCATTCTAGCTAAGTTAGATACTTCCACAAATTTTTCAACTAAAATTGTTGGCTAAAAATATATGGAGCACCACTTTGAGTCCAATTTACCAAAAAAATAAAATTATTTGAAAAACTTGAAGTTTCAATAACTCCTACTAATGTAAATAACATTTTTTTTAAAATATAAAAATACCCTTTTGTAGATCCATAAGCGCAGTTTTGAAAAATATATTTATTTTAATAGTTTAATTATTTTTTATATTTTACTTTTTCATTTTACTAAAAGTAGGTTATCAACACAAATTATTAGGTTGATTACTATGCCAAGGAAAAATACTAAAACTTATTAAAAAAAATATAAAAACATATGATGCACTAGATAAAAGAATCTATTTTAAGATGGTATAATTTTTTTCCATTTTAGATAAATATTTAATATGAAAGTTGACTTCCATGAAAATAGTTGTTTTTGATTCACACACATTTTAATATTTATTTAAAAATATATATTTATCAAAATTGGAAAAAAGTATATCCATGCACTAAAATTTCAAGTTATAAATACACACAAAAAAATTGAAAGAAAAAAAAATTACTATAAAAAGTTTGACGTCCCATGCAACTTCATTTTTCAGCATTTTATCATCAACTAAATTATAGTTTTAATTTATTAAAAATTAGTTTAAATTTTTTTATTTTTTTGATAAATACAAATATAAAATATACTAAAAAATACATATTTTACTAGTTTACATCATTTCAAAATTCAAAACATATATGCCACTTTTTAGTGATTCAAGTTTAAAAATTGGATCAGCGTTGGCCATTTCCTTTATAAAATGTGGCACGACTTTGGGCTTTTACCCAATATTACTAGCAACAATCCCAAAAATACACATTCTACATTAACCCACAACAAATGAAATCAAATACATACCAACAAAAATCCAATCTATGGCCACTGCCATATGTTACCAACAAAAGCTCTATCCCAACAACTTGTATCATCATCCTAGTATCAACCACCTCCAAACCAACAATAAACTTACACCAACCAATATCAACAACTACAATCATACCTTCAATCATCATATGTTAACCCCACTTTCAATCAATCACTTCCACCACCACCATACCATCAATATGCTCCCTATGATCAATCCAATCCCACAGGTCCTTCCTCATCCACACTTGTTAACAAATAATGGGAAGAAGTGAAGGATGCCTTGAAGGATTTACATCATCATCTAAAAATTCCTTCAAGTTTGAGGAAATTTTTCCATATCCATTTGACTCATCAATTTCCACTATTCCCTTTCCAAAAAAACTTTGAAATTCCAAAAGTTGAATAAGGGAAAGGGAGATCCACGAGACTATTTGCAAGAATTTTATATGCATTGCCAAGAGGTCTTGCATAACAATAATTACCTTCTTCATTTGTTTCCTCATAGCTTAGGGGGAAAAGCTTTAGAATGGTTTCTACATCTCCCTCATGGGTCAATTTCTACATTTTCTAATTTATCAGAAAGGTTTGTGACTCATTTATCTTACAACTTGGAGAAGGATATAGACACCATGAACCTCATGAAAAACAAAGAACATAACAATTAGACATTTGCTAGCTACTTACAAAGGTGGTGAGCCCAAGCTAGTCATCTTAAGTGTAGCCTTCCTAAGAAGGATTTGGTTAGCATCTTTGTTGAAAACCTACATCCCAAGTTGGCTTATAACTTGTGCATCCATTGTGCATCTAACTTTTTTGTGGTCATAGAAAACATAGTCAATATTGAGAAGGCTCTTATTGCTAAGGGGCTTATCAAGATATTTAAAGAAGATAAAGAAAGGAAATTTGGTGACTAGTCCCGTTATTGGAATAAGAACAAGAACATAGTTAATGATAGTTTCACTGATACCAAACATGTCTAGGTAGCCAATGTGTCTCAACAAGAAAAAACACTCCCCAACAACCAATGGTTAATGCCATATCCGTGCCTCAAGGGGCACCTCATCCTACCACTTAGTCCATTCAATCAGGTAAAGGAAATGCCAAACGAACATTCACTCCCTTAGGAGAGCCATTAGAGGTGATCTTTAGGAGATTGGCACAAGCTAACTCTACCATTTATCCATTAACAAAACTTTTTTATGAGTCAAAACCGAAGTGAAATTGGTATAGGGAAAAAGAGTATTGTGATTTTCATAATATTAAAGGTCATTCCACCAACAAGTGTCAAAATCTTAAGAGCTAAGTCCAATCTCTTATTGATTGAGGAGATATTATAGTTGAGGGAAATAAATCTACATCATCTAATGCTCAGTTGCAAATATTCCAAAATGCTTTCCCTAAGCATAATCAAGGTTATAGCTCCTCCAACACAAACACTGGATCCAATAACAATAATCAAAACAACCACACAAAAAATATTAGTTACAACAAAGCTATATTTAATTATGATAATATAGTTGGTTGTATCACCCAAGTTGATCCATGTGTTTCTATGATTCGTGTAAAGGGTAAGAACGCTCAATGTGTTGTTACCACATGCCAAAACCACATATCAATCCCAAGACCCTCTGCATCATCCCAACTAGCTCTTGTAAATTCACAATATAATTATATTCTTGATCACTTAGGAAAGATTCCAACCCAAATATCTATCCTAGATTTGTTGAAGTCTTCCCCTACACATCAGGAAATCCTCACTAAGGCTTTGCAAGACACCCATGTACCCAATGACATGGATAATACCTAATTTCAAGCTCTTGTAATACAATTATCATCTACTTATCAGTTGGGATTTAGTCAAAATGATATGCCTCCTATTGATCCCGCACATAACCATGCCCTCCATATAGAAGTCCTGATTACTAAGCATAAAGTTAAATGAGTCTTGGTAGATAATGGGTCTGCCATCAATCTATGTACATTAAAGTTCATAAAATAGGTGGGGTATACTCATGCTGACTTAGATAATCAGGTGATCACCATCAAAGCCTATGATAATGCAAAATGGTATTCAGAGGGCACTATTTGTCTTCCTATTCAGGTTGCCCCTCCATGTGCAATACACAAAATGTCATTTCCTTGATCTAGAATTTCTATACAACCTCCTTCTTGCCCAACCATGGCTTCACACTATGCAAGTCATTCCCTCCACGTGCCACCAATTCCTGAAATTCCCACATAATGGAATTGAGGTTACCATTCTTGCTAATCAACACCCTTTTGAGTACTGTTATGCTCTTGAGACCTCCTTCCCACATTCTCACTATTTCCCTAGAATTGAAGTGGGAACATCTCATACCACTCCATCATCATCTCACATTAATCCCAATGCTTCATCGACTCCATATTCCACTTCAAATTCCACCATCACCAAGGTCCAAATAATTGATAAAGGGTATGGAGAATATGAAATGTGCATCACACTTAATGTGGGCATGATGCCCCCTTCTCCATGGAATTATTGATGACCCTCTGAATCTCCACAACAAGAAGAACCTATCACAAAGAGAATGAGCTCTAAGAACATAGGATCTACCACCTTCTATTCTATAGGAACCTTAAAAGATTAGCTTGATGATGACAACAATAAATGGGTATATAGAGAAGAACCTAATCATTACCTTCTATCCTTGAGTATATCAATTGGGTATATCAATTGGATTTTGCATTTCTTGTTCATCTACACCTAATCCAACACCTAATCCTCCATGATAATTAAATTTTTATGCCAACTTAGATGCCTATGGATACACCAAAGAATCCAAAGCACCAGGGTCTTGGCTATGATAAGAAGAAAAAACAACCTACTGGATCATGCAGTACGTCAAATAACATTAATGTAGAAATTAGTATCCTTGATGACATCCCTGAAGAGGAAACTATAATACTCTCTTATGATTATTTGTACATCTCCTCCTTTTTCGAATTCACTTCCATATTCATCATAAGTATTTCCCTATGTCATCTTCACCTAATAGATTGGGACCTACGAGGGAGTGCACCCATTGACATCTTCCCTTCTGAAGAGGTGTATGCACAATTTATGGGACTAGAGAAAGACTATGGTGTTTACTTTGGGGAAGATGAGCATCCTAACTACAAAAGCTCTGCAAGATGCATCCACAAGTTGCTCTCCTTGTCAAAGTTGAGTTAGAGAAATTATTGGCAGGAGGCTTTATCAAACCAATTGATTATTCCAATTGGATTTCCAACATTGTCCCTATAGCTACGCCCATTGGGGGCATCCAAATTTGTACATATTTCTGAGACCTTAATAAATCCTATCCTAAAGATGATTTTTCATTTCAAAACATTTAAATTCTTGTTGATTTGATAACAAGACATGTTATTCTATCCCTCATGGATGGATTTTCTAGTTATAATCAGATTAAAATTGCACCCGAAGATCAACAAAAATAGATTTTACCACCACTTGGGTACCTTTTGATACAATTTCATGCCCTTTAGTTTTAAAAATGTGAGGGAAACTTATCAATGTGCCATGAAAATCATCTTTCATGATCTGATTCACATCATAATGGAAAATTATATTGACGACTTAATATGGAAATCCAAGAATAGAGAAGAACATCCAAAGATCCTAAAATGGATATTTGATAGATTAGAGCAATAAAAGCTGAGGCTAAATCCTATGAAATGTGTCTTTAGGGTCACTTCAGGAAATTTTTTGGGCTTCATTATGTCCAGAAGGGGTATAGAAGTTGATCCCACTAAGGTGAAAGCTATTATGGAAATGCCCCACAAAAAAAATTGAAATAGTTAAGGAGTCTACAAGGAAAATTGCGATCAATTTGGCATTTCATAGCTCAAATTACGGATAAATGTAAGATCTTTACTCATCTTTTGCATAAGGATACCATCTTCAAATGGAATCCAGAATGCTAGCAGGGCTTTGATAAAATTAAAGAATATCTTGCCAATCCTCCCATTTTGATGCCTCCTAACTAGGAAAAATGTTGTTGCTCTACATTTCTACCACATCAATTTCACTGGGGGAACTTTTAGCACATCATTATGACAATTGGAAAGAAAGAGCTATTTACTACATCAACTGCACATTATTTGGGTATGAACTCAACTATACCCCTATGGAGAAATATTACCTTGCAATTGTCTTCAACTCTCAAAAGATTCACCACTACATGCTTAGTCACTCAATTAAGCTCATCTCCAAGGTTGATCCACTTAAGTATCTATTATCTAGAAAATCATTGATTGGTCGCATGGATACATGGGTTATGCTACTAAGTGAGTTTGACATCGAGTATGTAGACCAAAAAGCAATCAAAGGACAATTTATTATGGATCAATTGGATAATGCCCCTTTAGTGGATGCATATCCTTTAGTGGCCAAGTTTCCAAATTAATTAGTGTTTACCATTTCAGAAGCAGACATATGGATGCTCTATTTTGATGGGTCCTACACACAAAATGGAGCTAGTGTTGGCATCCCTTTTTATCACTCCTCAAGGTGACTATATCCCTAAGTCATTCAAGTTGGTTTTCCATGCACAAATAATATTGCTGAAAATGAAGCTTTAATCAATAGCCTCCAAATTCAGTTCAATGGAACATCACTTATCTCCATATTTATGGAGATTCACATCTAATAATTAAATAGGTCAATTATGAGTTCTAAACAAAGAATGATAAGCTTCTTCTGTATAAATGTATGGTGGATGAATTCAAGAAATATTTCAATCACATTCAGTTTGAACAGGTTCCAAGAATGAAAAATAAGGTTGTTGATGCTATGGATACCATAGGTTCTCTTATAGACATGCCTTGAGATCATACATATTATGAATTTATGGTTGAGCAATTACTGATCCCCACATAAGACATCTTGAATACTAAAATGGTGTGTGAAATCATAGGTCCCCAATCTCCATGGTATCATGGCCTCTACACCTATCTTCATGAGAATATCCTTCCACTTGATATAAACTGTAACCAATGTAAATCCTTCATCCATCGAGCATCCCACTACACCATCCTAGGAGACACCCTTTATCATAGAGGGTATGATGGAGATTTTCTTTGATGTTTGAGTGAATCAAAACCCAAAATAGCATTAGGCAAAGTACATAGTGGAATTTACGGGGCACCCACTAATGGAATGGAGTTAGAAAAGAAGCTTCTTAGAATAGGGTACTATTGTTCAACTATGGAACATGATTCCTATGAATTTGTCAAGAAGTGTGTACCATGTCAACAACATGTGGATTTAATTCATGCTCCTACATAGGACTTGCAACCAATCACAACACCATGGCCTTTCTCGCAATGGGTTTAGAATTAATTAGCAAGATATATCCTCCATCCTCTAATGGCCATACATTCATCATTACCGCTATTGATTTTTTCACTAAATGGGTAGAAGTAATTCCACTCTTCCTCATTACAAAAACCCAAATATCTAAATTTATCTTTTTCCATATTCTTTGTAGATATGGTATCCCATCTACCATCATCACCGAAAATGATAAACCTTTCAAAAACTAGCATGTAAGGAAGCTATGTGAAACTTTCCATATCCAAAATTGATGGTCCACACCCTATTACCCTCAAGGTAATGACCAAGTTGAAGAAAACAACAAAATAGTAATCAAAATCCTAAAGCAAGTTTTCAACAATATTGGTTGAGATTGGCACCTTCAACTCAATCTCTCCCTTTGGGCCTACCACACATCCATTCGTACCCCCACTAGTGCTACACCATACTCACTTGTATATAGTGCCAATGAAATCTTGTTGATTGAATTCAAACTCCCCTTGCTTCATATCTCTTTGAAGAACCTGATCACTGATGAGAAGAATCGAGTTGCAAGTTTGAGTCAAGTTGAGCTTCTTGATGAGAAGAATATTATCACTTATAACCACTTGCAAAACTATCAACATTGGCTCAAAAGAAGCTATAGTAAGAAGGTTCAACCTCGTCAATTCTAGATTGGTGATCTTGTACTCAAGGAAAATCAGTATACCCAACAAGATAGAGAGAAGAAAGGAAAATTTGAAGCTAATTGGTTGGGTCAATAGGTCCCTATGTCATCATGACTAAGTATGGTTTTGGAGAGTGTCAACTTGCCACACCCGAAGGGGAAACCTTGGAAGAACCCATCAATAATGTATACCTAAAGTGGTTTTATACCTAAGTTAGTTGGGTTGCCCCACCTAGAAAATACCAAAAAAAAGTAAAAAATACAAAAAACACAAAAAAAATAAAAAGAATTGTTATCAATAGTAAAGAAAAAAAAATAATCCTATGGTGAAAAAAACCTTTGGTGATGCCTTGTATAAGTAAGTTTAGTGAAAACCTGGCAATAGGTGCCATTCGTAGAGGGCTTAATCATTGTCTACCTTGTATCACATACTCCAATATGCTTATGTATCCATCCTACATGCACTATCCTCATAGCCTATCATGTCCATATTCCATTGACATCCTATCATCTATCATATGATATATTTTGATTGAGCATTAGATGGTATAAATTCACTATTCCAATTCCTGAGCTTCTCCCACTTGTTGGCGGTGAGATTCTATAAGTCTTACTGGGTATCTTGGTCTCATGTTCTTATACCAATTGGGATTTTGTTGATTCTCATCACTTGTATATAATGTCCTATTGGTTGGTCTCATGTTCCCATCTAGGATCCATCATCATGTCTTTTATCATTAGGTCCCACATTGTCCTTTGTCCATTGTCTATCTTTTTATTGAACTACATTGCCTATGTGCTTTCACATAGGAAAGGCCATCATGGATGATCCCCTAAGGATTTGATCTATCCATTTGAGTCTGTCATCATCATCCTTCTATCTATCATTCATCATCCATCATTGGTATTTTTATCGAACTACATTTCCTTTTCACTTTCAGATAGGTACGACCATCATTAATGACCCCCCAAGGCTTTAGGTTGTCTTTTAGGGTTTGTCCTTTTCCTTGTTGTGTCACTACGAGTGTCCCTATCTTTGTGGTAATAATTAAAAAAATCCATTAGTTCCTAGAAGCTCCAATCTATTTCGATTATCCTGAGTTGTGTCGACCCTATATATGGTCTACCCCATCCATCTTTGGTCTTAGTAGGATATATTGTTCCTCACATCAGACCACATCAATCCCATCCACCTATTGTCCTCATGGTAAAGGATATTTGAGATTTATTATGATTTCTCAATGCTTTTTCATTTTGTTTATCTTTTGAGCTTCCTACTATACCTACTCAAGGTCATCGTGATCCATCATATCATTTTGCTCTTTGGGTGGTAGACATAGGGGCATATCTTGGTTTTTTATGTGATCATGTTTTCTTGGTTGTCCTCCACCATCAATTGTGCCCCCTGTAGCCTCTCCACCCCCACCTGTAACCTATATCCCTCCTCCTCTATCTACCCCAATATCTTTTCCAAGATACCTATACGAGCTTGTGCTCTTGCCAATCTGGCCGCCATTTCATCCTTTTATGTTGCCTCATACACCACTAGTTCCCTCTCCCTTGCTATATCTTGCTCTCCCTCCTCACCATCCTCACAAGCTCCTCCCCCTTGGCCTCCTCCTCTTCCTCTCCCTCTCCCTCCACCTCAGGAACCTATATTGGTGACTGCACCCTCCTATCTATGGGAATCACCCTATCAAACCACTAAGTAAAAGTACAAAACTGTGTAACACTTTTGGCCAACTTATTAGCACAAGTGAATTTTAGTATTTATAACTAAAAATCAATTTTGGTCAAACATATGATCTAGTAAGGTTCATTCTAGACAAGTTAAATATGTCCACAAAATTTCCAACTAAATTGTTGGGTAAATGCATATGTAGCAACACTTTGAGGCCAATTTACTAAAAAAATAAAATTATCTAAAAAAGTTAATGTTTCAACAACTCCTACTCATATAAATAACATTTTTTTTAAATATAAAAATGCCCTTTTGTATCTCCATAAGTGTAGTTTTCAAAATATATATTTATTTTAATAGTTCAATTATTATTTATATTTTATTTTTAGATTTTACTAAAAGTAGGTTATCAACACAAAAATATTAGGTTGATTACCATGTCAAGAAAAATACTAAAACTTATTAATTTTATTTATTTTTAAATATGATGCCCTAGATAAAAGAACCTAGATTAAGATAGTATAATTTTTTTTCTATTTTAGATAAATATTTAATATAAAATTTGACATTGAGCGGAAACAGTCATGTTTTAATACATGCACATTTAAATATTTTATTTAAAAATATATATTTATTAAAATTACAAAAAAATATGTCCATGCCCTAAAGTTTCAAGTTTTAAATACTAAAAATATTTCAAGGAAAAAAAAAAATTACTATATAAAGCTTGATGTCTCATGTACCGTCATTTTTCAGCATTTTATCAACAACTAAATTATAGTGTTAATTCTATAAAAAAATATATTCAAATAATTTTTTGATTTTGTCAAAAAATACAAAAAAAAAAAACTAAAAAATACACATTTTATTAGTTTACATCACTTCAAAATTCAAAACATATATGCCACTTTCTAGTGATTCAAGTTCTAAAGCTAGATTAGTGTTGGTTGTTTCCATTATAAAAGTGTGACACAGTTTTGTATTTTTACCCCGCTGCTCCCTCTACCACACAACATATCTATCTATAACTTTGAGGTCATCCAATCCACCCCTCCATGGCCATCCAACCTCCTCCACATGATCCCAACTCTATCTCATTATCGCAGCTGGTACCCTCTACCCCCATAAACCACTCTCCTAGCTAATTCGTCAACATCTCTCCTCTGGCTATGAGATGTCCTGTTGAGCCCCAAACTGTCGTGTGACCATATCTAGTTGATACAGCTCAATGATAAAGGGGTCCCTTTTGATCAAATAGCACCATGAAAACATAAATCCCCTATATAATCCACCCTCTGCCCTCTTAAGAATGGAAATCATATGCCAAGTATGGCCTCCACACATTCTCATCATCTATAAAATCATCAATTTCTCATCACCGAAATGGAATACCGTGCATCTCATAATAGTGACACATGTCGATGTACTCAAACAAAATATGGAGATCTACCTCCCTCCCCTGTGCCCCAACCACATCTGGTCTAGCAATCTGGATATGCTACCATGCCCATACCTATAGCAATGTCACATGCATGATGCTCACTCCCCAACTGTAGCACACACAATGCATGTCTTTGTAACACTACACAAGGGTGCACACCCTCACACATATACCCCTCCCCTCTCCATAATGCCTTTAACAACCTTAATCAACTTGAGGCTAAAGAATCTCTCACTCCTATCTGGGAGGAGTATCCCACTGATCAAACCACATAAATATAGGGGAAATGCTGGTGTTGTTCCTATGCATGCATCTATATCCAATGACTTCCCCCTATTGGATGTTGTGGATATGGTTGCAGATATGTGGTTGTCATTGATATCAGCACTTTGCTTTTGGTGCATTGAAGACTGTATATGTCGCAGATATTGAGAAAATTGTAAGAGAAAGTATTCCTTATTCCGAGTGGAACTGTGTAGGTCAAGAAGGCATTGTGTTCTGTGCGTTGAAGATTAGCTGATGTGGATTTAATGGTCTAATGTTGAATGTTTCTAGATCATCCACTGGAAGTTTTAGAGGTCCGCATGAAGTTTTGAGTATGTTGTGATCTAACAGTGTGTTGTTGGTCTCTGATAGTGTTCCTAAATGAAGTTTGTGTAATTATTGTTTTCTCAATTGTTGTGGATACTTCTCTATTGTTTCTTTGTGTTATGTGGTGTCTCTAGATCATTATCTATCTTTGTGGCATGTCCAAATTATTCTAAAGAGTTCGTGGTTGAAGATCTTTGTGTGCATGTTTAATTTTTCTTGTTTCTCGTTGACATGTCATTGGTAGTTTATTGTGGATCTTTGAGGTGCAATTAATTAAAGTATTCATGTGTTGGAGATATTAATTTGGGTCTCCACTATGTTATGGCTGACCTTGGTGGATACACATTAAAAGTTTATTTGTAAATTTGGGCTGAGATTACAAATATATATATTTATCTTTGGCCGACGAAGAGGTGATGAAATTTCATGTAGCAGATATATAAGAGCAATTAGTTCATTGTTGGTGATGTTGCTTCATGTGCTCCTATGTGTGTATGTGCAAATATCATTCAATTACTGAGCAGAGTGTGAAGAAGAATGTGCGAAGTGTGAAGAAGTGTTGAGCTTAATTGGAACTGTAATCAGGCTTGTGAAGAAGCTATTTTCTCAGTTCACAAATATTGGATGGTTTTAATCCAAACTCTATTGTTGGATAGTGAGTCCTCTTTTGTAATTGAGCAGTGAGCTCTAGGCAGTGTGCCTGAATGCATGTGCATTCCCCTTATTATTTCTTTTATACTTCTAGTAGAGTATAATCTTGTGGACTAACATCCACCATGGTTTTTCCCCAATAGGGTTTCCACACAAAAAAATATTTGTGTTCTTTGTCTTTTTGATGTGTTTATTGTTTATGGTTAATTGCTTATTCATCAGATCTAAGATTAAGTTAAGATTTAGAAGAAGAGTTTTTGTTTCTATCACAATTGATTCACCCCCCCTCTCAGTTTTTTGTCCTTACTGTGCTAATAATTGGTATTAGAGCAGGTTCCTCTAAAGAAAGTCTAATAGCTTGAGGTGTTCTAAGATGGAAACAACATTCAAGAAGGACAATCCTAGATTTGATGGCTATAACTATTCACTATGGAAAGTTAGGATGCAATGTCATCTAATGTGTATTGGTGATGTTATTTAGAAGATTACTAAAAATAAATGTCATTCCTCAAAATGGTCCCTCTACTGGTGATGAGATCAAAGATGTTGAAAGCAATATTAGGGCTATTGAAGCATTGGTGAGTGCCTTGATAGATTCAAAGATGGCTAATGTGGTAGGTTTGAATACAACTCATGAAATGTGGATGAAACTAGAAACTTTGTATGAAAGAGATGCATAGGTGAAGATGGATAAGCTACAAAGCTTGAAGGGAAAGTATGAGAATCTGAAGATGGGTGAAGATGAAAATATCACCTCTTCTATGTAGAGATTATATGAGATAGTGATGGGTATTACATGTGTCAGTGGTTTTGTGGATGAGGATGAAATTGTGGCTAAATTACTCAGATCCTTGCCTCCCTTCTATAAAATGAAAGTTCATGCTATTGAGGAGTTCAAATTAGTAAACAAGTTGACCAGAGATATGCTGATTGGGAAACTTGCTGCTTTTGAGATAAGTGAGTTTGGTGAATCCACACCGAAGACTGAATCTGCATTTAAGGCTACTGTGTTCGGAAGCAACAGACAAAGATATAGTCTGGGAGAGATTTCTAGGAAGGTATCCAAGTATGATGAAGAACTGAAACAACTCAAAGATAAAGAAAGAGAAGTAGAAGTAGAAGCGCTGATTGAAAAGCAAGAAGGGAGAGGAAAAGGTAAGTATGAAGATGTATTACCTATTAAATGTTTTTCATGTGGTAAAATAGATCATTTTGCATCAATATTTATTGAAAGAGTTCCTAGATCTAAACCTAAGAAGTCTAGATTCCTGAAGAGATGCTACTTTTCTAAAGAAGCAGTGACTGATGAAGAATCTGATAAAGATAATGGAAGAGAAGATGATTGGGCTTTCATTGCTACCACTAAAGATGATTTGGAGATAACAATGTTGGTGTGATTCATGGTAGAGGATCCATTTTCCTTGGTGGTAAGGACAACACTAATGATGTCCTATATGTTGAAGGTATGAAGCACAGTCTATTGAGTGTTGGATAGATGGTTCACAAGGGATATGATCTACAGTTCAAAGATAGAAGATTCAAGATATGTGGAATTTTGGAAACTTGATTGCAACATGCAAACAAACACAAGGTAACATTTTTCATTTGAATACTGCTAGTGGAAGTTGTTTGATTGCTCAGATAGATGAGAGCTGGTTGTGGCATAGGAGATTGTGTCATGTAAATTTTGAAAAAATTATCAAGATAAGTTATGCCCAAGCAATAAGAGATCTTCCTAGATTAGTGAAGCTTGCTAATATAATCTGCAAAGAATGTCAAATGGGTAAATAGACTAGAATCTCCTTCAAGAGCAATTTTTTTCATTCAAATAATTTACTGGAACTACTACATATTGACCTTTGTGGCCCATCAAGAGTCAGAAGCATTCATGGAGAAAGGCATTTTATGTTGGTTATTGATGATTACTCTAGAATGATTTGGGTTTCCTTTTTAAGAGAAAAATGTGAAGCTCTAGAGAAATTTAAATGCTTCAAGGCTATGGAATAAAATGAGAAAGTTCTAAAAATAAAATACCTAAGATCTGACAGAGGTGGTGAGTTCATTTCTAAGGAATTCAACTCTTATTGTGAAGAACATGGAATTAAAATACAACTATCTGCTCCCCAAACCCCTCAATAGAATGGAGTTGCAGAAAGAAATAGTAGAACAATTCTGGATGCTGCCAGAACCATGATGATGGAAGGAAATGTGTCTTAGATGTACTAGAATGAAGCAGTAAGTACTGCTATGTATACCTTGAACTGAGTAAATGTGAATGGAAATTTTGGTAAGACCCCTTATGAGTTATGGTTTGGTCACAAGCCTACAGTTAAGTATTTTAAGATCTTTGGAAGTAGGTTTTATATCAAGAGAGATGATGATATAGGAAAATTTGATGCTATAAGTGATGAAGGTATTTTACTAGGTTACTCTACTAAGAGCAAGGCATACCGGTGCTATAATAAAAGACTGAGAAAGATGGTTGAAAGTGAAAATGTCAGAGTTGATGAGGACTCTATCAAGTCATCCAGACATTGAAACTATGATTCAGATGAAGACAACACAAGTCAAGTGAAAAGAACTCAGACACTTAATCTACTTCAGATTATTCCATATGTTCCAGTGAAGCAACCTCAATTTGTTCTGGTAAATCAAGTTAGTCAGGAAGGTCAGACAAGTGCAAAGGTACAAACAAGTGAAAGTGTAGAAGAAAGATCTAAAGAATCAGAAGTCCAAGTAAGTCCCAAAACTCCAAGGTATGTAAAGATGAATCATTCTGAAAGTCAAATCATAGGAGATAAGAGTAAAGGAGTGCAAAAGAGAAGAAAAATTGCAGAAGAATATTGTTTGATATCCAAGATTGAACCTAAGAGTGTCACTGAAGCCTGCCAAGATGAACATTGGCTGGAAGCTATGAAGGAGGAGCTAACATAGATTGAAAAGAATGACACATGGGTACTAGTTCCTAGGCCTAAAGACAAGAATGTGATTGGTACCAAATGGGTATTGAGAAACAAGTTGAATGAAGAAGGTGAAGTGGTCTGGAATAAAGCAAGACTTGTATGTAAAGGATATTCTCAAATGGAAGGTATTGATTTTGAAGAAACATTTTCCCCTGTAGCTAGAATTGAAGCTATGAGATTATTTCTTGCTTATGTTGCATACAAAAATTATAAAGTCTATCAAATGGATGTGAATTTTGCATTTATGAATGGAGAACTAGAAGAATAGGTGTACATTGAACAGTCAGATGGATTCCAATTAACAGATAAGGGAGATATGGTTTTTAGATTGAAGAAAGCTCTGTATGGACTTAAGCAAGCCCCCAAAGCCTGGTATGCTAGATTGGAAAAATATCTACTAAAGCTTGGATTCACAAAAGGTATTGTTGATAGCAACTTATACTTCAAATTAGATCATGATAAGGAATTGATTATAGAAGTTTTTGTTGATGATATCATTTTTGGAGGAGATGATAATCTATGTATGACGTTTGTTGATGAAATGAAGAGTGAATTTGAGAAGAGCATGATTGGTGAAATGAAGTTCTTTCTAGGATTACAAGTTACATAATTGGACCAAGGGATTTTCATATCTCAGTCCAAATATGTGAAAGAGCTATTGAAGAAGTTTGGAATGGGTGACTCCAAACCTATTGGTACTCCCATGGTAACCGAATGTAAGCTATCATAGAATGATGATTCTCTAAAGGAAAATAAAACTTGGTATAGATCAATGATTGGTGGATTGCTCTACTTGACACAAACTAGAAAAAATATTATGAATGTTGTATGTATGGTTTCTAGATTTCAAGTTGATCCAAAGGAATCACATGTTACTACTATCAAAAGAATTTTCAGATATCTTAAAGGAATAGCCGACTTTGGACTTTGGTATCCAAATAATGATGATCTCACTTTGTGTGCATATACTGATGCAGATTGGGCTGGTGATGTAGATGATAGGAAAAGTACAAGTGGTGGTGCATTCTTCCTAGGGAAGAAGTTGATATCTTGGTTGAGAAAAAAGCATAATTCAATTTCTCTATCCACTGTTGAAGGAGAATACATTGTTGCTACAAATAATTGTACTCAAGTGATATGGATGAAATAGATGCTAAGAGATATCAGAGTGATATATGAAGAGCCTATTGCCATATATTGTGACAACTCAAGTGCAATAAAATTCTCAAGGAATCCAGTACTACACTCTAAGACTAAACATATTTCAATTAAGTTTCATTTCTAGAGGGAAAAGGTGAATGAGAAAGAAGTCAGACTAGAATATGTGCCTACCAAAGAACATATTGCAGATATATGTACTAAGCCATTGCCAAAGGATACTTTTGAGTATCTTAGAGGAATGATAGGGGTAATCACCCCTCCTGATAATAACTAAAGATGCATTTATTTGCATCAATCTGAGAGCTTCATTGCTATATTCTGATCCAGATTGATGTTTTCATGGCTACTACTTAGGGGGAGTAGTCAGATGTGCGGATATGTGGTTCAGAGCATGTGTTTGGAAAGGTCATGGTTACTTTTTCCATTGATGTCAAAGGGGGAGAAGTGCATTGTGAAAAATTCTTGAGAAGAGAAGTTCAGTTGAGAGGAGAAGTGCAAAAGAAGTTAGTGTGTTGGGTTGATGGTATTTTTTTCACATCATGTGTTTCCATCAATGCCAAAAGGGGAGATTGTTGGATTTTGTGGATATGGTTGTTGATATGTGGTTGTCATTGATGCCAACACTATTAGCATTTGTTGCATTGAAGACTATATATGTTGAGGATACTGAGAAAATTGTAAAAGAAAGTATTCCTGGTTCCCAGTGGAACTGTGAAGGTCAAGAAGGTGTTGTGTTTTGTACATTGAAGATTAGCTGATGTGGATTTAACAGTCTAATGTTGAATGTTTCAAGATCATCCACCAGAATTTTTAGAGGTCCGTGTGAAGTTTTGAGTATGTTGTGATCTAACAGTGTTTTGCTAGTCTCTGTTAGTGTTCCTAAATGAAGTTTGTGTAATTCTTGTTTTCCCAATTTTTGCAAATGCTTCTCTGTTATTTCTTGGTTTTATGTGGTGTCTCTAGATCATTATCTATCTTTGTGGTACGTCCACATTATTCAGAAGAGTTCGTGGTTGAATATCTTTGTGTGCATGTTCGATTTTTCTTGTTTCTAGCCAACATGTCACTGGTAGCATGTTGTGGATCTTTGAGGTGTAATTAATTAAAGTATTCCTATGTTGGAGGTATTAATTTGAGTCCCCACTATGTTGTGGCTGACCTTGGTGGATATGCATTAAAATTTTATTTGTAAATTTGGGCTGACATTACAAATATATATCTTTTTCTTTGGCCAATGAAGAGGTGATGGAATTTCATGTAGCGGATATATAAGGGAAATTAGTTCATTGTTGGTGATGTTGCTTCATGTGCTCCTATGCATGTATGTGCAAATATCATTCGATTGTTGAGCAGAGTGTGAAGAAGAATGTGTGAAGTGTGAAGAAGTGTTGAGCCTAATTATAACTGTAATCAGGCTTGTGAAGAAGCAATTTTCTCAGTTCACAAATCTTGGATGGTTTTAATCCAAATTCTATTGTTGGATAGTAAGTCCTCTTTTGTAATTGAGCAGTGAGCTCTAGGCAGTGTGCCTAAATGTATGTGCATTCCTCTTTTTATTTCTTTTATACTTCTAGCAGAGTATAATCTTGTGGGCTAATAGCCACCGTGGTTTTTCCCCAACAAGGTTTCCACACAAAAAAATATTTGTGTTCTTTGTCTCTCTAATGTGTTGATTGTTTATGGTTAATTGCTTATTCATCAGATCTAAGATTAAGTTAAGATTTAGAAGAAGAGTTTTATTTTCTGTCACAACTGATTCAACCCCCCCTCTTAGTTGTCTGTCCTTATTGTGCCAACACCCCTTGTGGGGAGGTTAGTCATTCCAAACACTGCCTGTAGACTCTTCTCTAGGGGATGGCATGTCACCCCCTCCACCAATAACCCTTTGATCAAAAGTCAAAGGATGTGCCATACGTCCTCCAACATCACCATCATCTCCCTTTTTAAGAGGAGGAAATTGTACGTCTCTAAACTCCACCACTTAATCAAAGCAGTCAGCATCGGCTGGTGGGCCTTTATCATTGGGAACATGGGAAAGGGAAGCTGTATGACTATGTCTAGCATGGTGAAATCATCATCCATGAATCCCTCAGACAATGATAATGTCACTAATCATATCTCCCTTGTCCTCGCACTGTTAATATCCTACATTCATCCAACCCACATGTCAAACTCTACTTTATCCTTGACCATTTTTCTTTTCATTTTCATTTTCTACCCTTTTTGCACATTCGACCCTGTGAAAAGTGTAATCTCCCATTCCCCTTGGCATGCATCCACCCCTATGTGAGGCACGTTCACCCACCCCCCTTTGGAACACATCTACCCTTGTGTGACACATGTTCACCCCTCCTATCCCAGTGGACATGCATATGCCCTTGTGTGGAATCAAATTCACCCATCAGCCATTGCCCCACACATCCACCCCTATGGATGGGAATCTACCCCTACATGCAGGTGCATCCTCCTTTCTAAACCCAACCCTCAGAGGAAAACTTGTGTTCACCCCTGCATCCACGTGCTTGCCCATGTGGGGCCTCACACAATTTCCCTTCCTAGATGGATGGACCCACCTCTTCATAGGAAAATATACCTTTGGAACCCCACCCATGCATCTGCCCCTGTAGATATGTTTCCACCTGTACTTGTGTGCAATTGCCTATTATCTACATAGGCAGTGTATGGATTTGAAAATTTGATTGGTGAAGCTTAAATCCTTGAAGGAAACCACCAAACCATTAGAATTAAGCTTCTAAAATAAAATCCAAAACAATGAAGCATAAATAAGCATAAAGGAAATTGAATGCAAACAAACAAAGAAAATTATACCTTTATACCTTCATTGGTTGATCTCCATTGTTCTTCTCTCCTTCGCTTTTGAATATTTAAGATATGTTGCTCTTAGTTTTACAGTGCACAATGTAAAAAATTTAAGAAAAAAATGGGGATAGCGAAAGATTAAAGATGGTGGTGGTTAGAGAAATGAAGAACTAAAAGCCCAAATTTATAAATGAGATGGTAAAATGGACGAACAATATTGAGTAGAGAAATGAAGGGTTGAGATTGAATGAGAAAAATATCATGGGAAACTTGCGCATTCTCAAGTTCGAAATTAGTGCCACGTGATTGGAGAAATTTGTGGAATGGAGGAAAAATTAGTGGGTGGAAGAAAATCAACCAAATTAGTGGCAATTTGGAAGAGTTTAAATTTCAAAAATCATGGCCATTTGGAAGAGTTTAAATTTTGAAATTAGTGGAGGTGTGTAAGAGTTCATTTTTTGAAAACTAAAAATGATTTATTTTCAAAACCATGGATAATTAAGTAAATTTAAATAATTTAATTAATTATTAGATTAGTGAGATTAAATAAATAAAATTATTTATTAAATCAAATACAATGTTAATAATTAAATAATTAAGTAATAATTATTTAATCAGATGGATTAATGAAATGGGAAATATTAGTATAATTAAATAATAAAAAATATTTAATTACGTGTGCGTGAAAAGAGGGTGAAATTGGATTAAGGGTTAGACGAGGAATTATAGTTAGATGAAGAAATGGATTTAGATGAAGAATTAGACAAGAAATTAATCAGAAATTGGTGTCATAAGCTTAGGACAAATTTTTAAGTGTTTGCATTTTGCCCCTCTTCGAGACAATGTAGCCTATTGCGCTGTTTCAAAGAAAAAAATTTGATTAACTGATATAGGCCCTAGGGATATCCTGGTAAGGATGATATGCACACTCAAGAGATTGATCGAAAAGGTTGTGATAAGATTAATATATCGATATATCATGGGGAGAATATTTGATAATTGATATTATGTGAGTGATTAAGCAAAGATGCACATTTGATGAAAATGCACAACTAATAAGCGAAGATGTATATTTGATGAAAATGCACAAATGATAGGAATAACTGAATAATTGATGGAAATGCTCAGTATAGCCAAGTTGATAAGTTGATTAAGCTGATTGAGATTTATGCTAGCGCAAAACAAAAATTGATTAATAGATTGAGTGAACAAGGAGTATTGGAGTCCCATGCTAAAAAAAGGGAGTTGATTGATTTGATATTTGGATTAAAAGATAGGTATCAGTTGGATAAAGTGATTAATTGATTTGTGAGATAATGAGCATGAAGAAAAATGAAATGATGAAGGAAATGGATGATGGAGGAAATGACAGATGAAAAGGGATATGAAGGAAATGAAGGTGATCAAAATTCTTGTGCTTTATCATCATAGAGCTTATTATGTCGCAAATTAGTATAAGTGTCTAGATAACATGAATATCTAGATGACCTAAATACTGTTTGTGATTTGATTTAGCAATGAAGTATAAGCATCTAGGTATAAGGACATTAGATGACCTGAATACTTATTGCATGGAAGACACTATCAGACAAGGAATGCACTTATCCACACTAGACTTAGAGGTCCTTGATGATTTTAGACAACCATGTCTTAAGATGAGTCATCTTATGAATAAGGAACAATCCATAGACAACAAATAGGTGAACATGCCCCATCCTTGCCTCTCTAGTCCAACACATCCTCAAGAAGCTAAAAGACATGCCACCAAAAATAAAATCATAAAACAATCAAAGAACAAAAAATAAAGAGGTGTCATGCTTCAATGTAGAACTAATTCTTGTCACAATTTATGCATTTGGTTGGATTTGAAAGATGGATTGATAGGTATGTTGCAATGTCTGCTTGATTGTAAATCTTTGCGTGTTTTGATTTTGTTGAAGTTCAAAGTTGTGTGACGATCTAAAAGTATCACTATTTTGAAAATTTTGAAATTATTTGATTTTTTTGGATTTTTGAGATGTTTTGATTTTTTTTTTGGATTTTTGGAATATTTGATTTTTTTTTGGATTTTTGGAATATTTGATTTTTTGGATTTTGGATTTTTTTTTTTGGAATTTTTGATTTTTTTTATATTTTGGAATATTTGATTTTTAGGGATTTTTTGGAATATTTGATCTTTTTGGGATTTTTTGGAATATTTGATTTTTTTTTGGGATTTTTGGAATATTTGATTTTTTTTGAAATTTTTGGAAGTTTTACAAGGAAATGAGATGGATTGTGAGCGAGTAGATAGATAGAGAGGATAGTCCCTCTAACCATGAGATGCTAAGTATCCCAACCCATAGCTAAGGTTGAGGAAATGCCCCAGTGAGGGATAGGACCAACTTAGTGTGCATGGAGAAGTGAGCAAGTGAGGGGAACACTACAATTCACAAGCCATGGTGAGTGTGAAAAGATTATTATGAAGTGGAGGGTGAATGGAAAAGGGATGGAAAGATCAAGTGGAGCTCTAAAGGAAATAGGAGGAAATCCTCTACACATGGTGTCGATTTATCGATTTTCATCATGGAACTTGCTCAAGGCACCTCTGAAGTGGTTTTCACCATTAAACGAATTGATTTCTCTTTACTTTCTTGATTTTTTTTAATATTTTTTAGGACCTTAAAAGAGTGTACTCTCTGATGTACTCAGGTGTAAAACCTATGAATATGCATACTATTGATGGGATCATTGAGCAATTCACCTTCTGGAGTAAATAACTAGTATGCCCCTAATCCATACATTATAGTGATAATGTATGGAACCAACCATATGGGCTCAAATTTACCCTTCTTTTATGTCTTGCTAATTGTGAGGATTTTCATGAAGGACAAGATCCCCAATATTGAATGTACATGGTTTCACCTTATGGTTATAAATTCGGTACATCTGTTGTTGGTATGCTCTAACATGATTGAAAGGAATTTTTCTTTGTTCATCCAATAGTTCCAATTCTTGCAAATAGGAAACTTGGTAGTTTTCATCATTGATTTGATTGTGCAAGGAGACTTGCAAAGAAGGAAACTCGACCTTGATGGGAAAGATGGCTTCAGATTCACAGACAAGGGCATATGGGGTAGCACTTGTGGGAGTGTGAACAATTGTGCGATAATCCCACAAGGCATGATTCGGTTGAACATTCCAATCTCGTCCAACTTCATTGACCATCTTTTTAAGAATTTTGAGAATGGTCTTGTTAGAGGCCTCAACTTGGCCATTACCTTGAGGGTAGTAAGGTGTAGAAAAATGATGTTGTATATGGAATTTCTCATAGAGTTCATAGACATCCTAATTTTTGAATGGATGACCATTATCTATGATAATGGATAAAGGAACACCATAGTGGAAGATGATATAATTCAGTATGAAAGTGGCTATTTGTTTTGTAGTGATGTGGGTGAGGGGAACAACTTCAATACATTTCATGAAGTAGTTTATGGCAATGAGAATGAACTTATGACCATTGGATGAAGGTGGATGCATCTTTTTGATGAGATTAAGTCCCCACTGATAAAAGATCCATGGTGTAATGAGTGGCTACAATGCTTGTGTAGGAGCATGCATCAAGTATGCATGTTTTTGACAATACTTGCATTTTTTAACAAACTAATAATCATCCTTTTCCATTGTAGGCCAATAATAACCCATATGCAAGAGTTTCTTGGCTAAGGTAGGACTGCTAGAATTTGCCCCACATATACCTTCATGTATTTATCATAAAGTAGTTTTGACCTCGTCATGCTCAAGACATCGGAGTAAAGTACCATCGAGACCTTGACAGTATAGGTTATTGACTAAGATTACATAATGGGAGGCTTGATGGATAAAGGTTTTACAAGATTTATTGGATAGGTTTGATGGCAAGATGTTATCACAAAGATAGGTATAAATATCCCTATACCATTGAGAATTAGGACCAATAATAAGACAAATCATTTCAAATTGTGGTACATTGTGAGTAGGTTCCAAAAGAGGCTCTACCAAGAACTCACAATAGGCGACATTTCTTGGTATTTCCACAAGCGATCCAATTTTTTCCATTGCATCTCCACATTGCTTGGTATTTCCACAAGTGAGCCAATTGTTTCCATTGCATCTACTTTGTTCAGGAGGTACTTAAGAGGATCAATTTTTGAGATGATTTTTTTGATGTGTAAGCATGTAATGTTGCAGCTTTTGTGAGGTAAAAACTATGGCAAGGAATTCTCTTTCAATAGGACTATAATTGAGCTCATATACCACTAGAGTATGATTGATGTAATAAATTACACGTTCCTTTCCTTCAGAGTCATGTTGTGCTAAAAGTGCCCCTAGTGTTGTGTAGGTTGTGGATATATAAAAGAGTAAAGGCTTGTCATCTATAGGAGGTACTAATACTAGTGGTGTTATCAAATATTCTTTGATTTTTTGAAAATATTTTTCACACTTGTCATCCCATTTGAATGGAACATTCTTGCATAACAGGTGTTGAAATGGTTGACATTTATTTGCAAGTTGTGCTATAAAATGGTGGATAGATTGAAATTTTCCTTGTAATGATCACAACTGACTGATATTCTTAGGTGGAGGCATTTCAAGTATAGCTTTTACTTTTGTAGGGTCAACTTCAATTCCTTTATATGAGACAATGTATCCAAGGATTTTCCTAGAGGTTACCACAAAGACACATTTCTTTGGATTCAACTGAACCTTGTATTGTTCTAATCTTGTGAACATTTTGTCCATGATCTCTAGATGTATAGCTCTGGCATAGGATTTTCTCAACAAATCATCTACATAGTCTTCCAAATAGGTATGTATCATGTCATGAAATATAGTGGTCATTGCATGCTAGTATGTAGCTCTGATGTTCTTCAACCTGAAGGGCATGACATTCCAACAGAAGGTTCCCCAAGGAAAAGTGAATGTTGTCTTGATTTGATCTTTAGGAGAAATTTTAATCTAATTTTACCTTGAGAAACTTTCCATGAGAGATAACACTTCATGCCTTGTTAAATCCACTATCATGTCAATGTTTGGAAGTGGGAAGTCATCCTTAGGACAAGCCTTTATAAAATCTTTGAAATATGTGTAAACACGTACACTCCCATTAGGTTTTGAAATTGGTGCTAAGTTTGAAATCCACTCAACATAGTCAATAGGTCTAATAAATCCCACATCTAGAAACTTTTGTAATTCAACTTTTACCAAAAGAGCGACATGTAGGTGCATTTTTCTCAACTTTTGCTTAACAAGTTTTACCCCTGGTGGCAAAGACAAGTGATGCATTACTAAATTTGGATCAAGTCCTGAAATGTTTGCATAGGACCACACAAAGTTGACTTGTCTTTCCTTGTAAACTGTATATGTTATATTCTCTCTTTAGGTGTTAATGATTTTGAGAGATGAATTATCCTTGGTTTTTATTCTGTGTCCAAATTTGTTGGTAATCTCTTCTCCACCAACAAAAATGATTTATCATGATATGGTGCTAGGGGAAGTGTGTCAATCCTTGCATCCTCAGGTGCCTCAAAGAGGTTTTCACCCTCAAATATGTCCCTTATTTTTACTTTTTCAAGTATAATAGCACCATAGCTAGCGGTTTTCACTAGAAGACCTATTTATATTTTCAATAATTTTACAACTGAAAGGCTTGGCACCTTCTCTAAAGTAATCCACACTATTTAGTTCTATGATGAAATCTACTTTATGATCCCCAAGAGGTGTGTCTTCTCATGCTCCAAGAAAGTTTATTATTGCCTTATCATTTTGAAACACATCTATCTATGGCGGTCCCTTTTGATCCTGATCAATATGCTAGGGGTGAACCAGGGGTAAAGGGTCATGATTTGAGTCAATATTTGATGCAATGCTAGAGGAGGAAAATCACTCTCACAAACCCATTTGACAAATCTCTAAACATTCCTCATCTCAAGTTCACTTTTTCCTTCACAAAACCTTGATTCCAAAGCACTTAAACTGAAAACAAGGCACCAAACCACTTATTGATCCCTAAAACACTTTGAACAACAAAAAAACAACTAATTCAACCCAATTCCCAACCTTGACATTCGAAAAATAACTTCTCAAAATAGACCCTTCTAACAACAAACTAGGCCCTTTGAAGCCATATACACAAACCAATACTAAACTCCAGGCCCATTATCTTTTGTAGATGCTTCAAACCTATTCCAATACATTTTCACACACCAAATAAACCTTCTCACACACTTTTAAAAGCTTTTAATATGAATTGATAGCTTATTTTCACAATTTTGCCCTTAATGCTAGTAGGTTGCCACCATAGAACTATCAAATGCAACTTTGAATGTAGAACCCTTCTTAAAATTGTAACAACCTTTTTGAGTACCTTTTTTAGGGCTTTAAAACATAACAAAAAACCAATATAAGTTTCTTTGGGAAAATAGATTCAATACAAGACTATCCACGTCCTATTTAGGCCTACTTAGGCTTTGATTAATTAAGGGATTATTGGATTTATTAATTCCAAACACAAATTTACTGAACCAATGCTTCAAACACTTCCTAACTGACCTGTACAAGATTATTAATCCATCAAAAGTCCACTTCAAAAGTCATTTTTATAAACTCTAGACTCTAACCTCCATTTTTTTACTCACAATGCATTGTATTAATAGGATGTAGCCAATAAAAAAAATCCCATAAAATTTAAATTCACCAATCCCTATTTGAAATGGGATCAACATACACCCAAGCACCCTTTTACTGTGCACTGTTTTACCAAATTTTTCCACATTTACCAGTCCAAGGACATCAAAGAATCTACCTCAAACCTCATCCTCACACTCTACAACCTAGAGATCTTTTAAAATGCACATAAATCTTTCATACCACCAAGAATTAGAAAATTCCACTGGTTAAAAAGAGAGTAACATAATTTTTAATCTCACTATTTACCCTAATAGAGGGTTTTGATAGTTTATTGAAAAATTGCAATAACTTATTCAATTCTACACCAATCTTCATGAAACAAAGTTAGGATGGAAGGTGATTGAAATATCTAACACATACCACCCATTAGAAACCATTTATTTCTCGTACAGGTCCATACAAGATTAGAAAACAAAGAAATTCAGAAGAAAATGTATAAAAATAGAGTTTTCCAACAATCTAACTCATTTATTCAATCACCCACACCTCTCCAAATGTAAAAAAGGCCTTTTAAAGGCATTACAAATTGACTCTATAACTTCTAACTACTTCCAAATGACCATGACCTTTCACCTTCCCTTATTTTGTACCTTTTTCAATTTTTGCATATTTGTGTGACAACTTTTACATTTTACAAAAATGAACATAAGACTTGAAACTTAATGACCTAAACATATGTGAAGCGGTCCAAATGACCTTGTTACAATGTAACACATCAAGATTACATCAAATTTCAAAATTTCTCCATGGAAGCATAATATTGTCAAGATGCTCCTGCATCATTCTCGCAACCAAATAATTTTCAAGTCCACTTGAATTTGAAGTTGTAAAAAAATCTGCACTCTTTGTGTTCTCTTTCATTGATTCATCTTGAAATAGCTCCTAAACACCTTTATTTTCACTTTTGGTTTGAACTTGTCAATGCAACAACTTCCTATCTTGCTTGCCAACTGAAATCAGACTCATTATGCTTTGGTGCATCTCAGTATGTTGTTCCTCCCTTTGTCCTTTTACCTTCTAATTGTTCCCTGTCCACAAAATTAGTACAATAAAGAAATGATACATTAAATTGATCACAATACCTCCATCTGTCTTCAAATCTTTGCAAATTTCCATAAGCAATTCATCCATAATCTTCTCTTCATCCAATCTTGACACCATCTCAATATATTCACTCTCTAAAATCAGGTCCTTTGTCTTTTCTTCTCCTTCATCTTCATGCTTGAAGTCTTCTTCTGCATCCTCAAATGCTTCTTCTTCTTCTATCATCTTCTTTTTCCTTTTCCTTCTTTTGACAATCTTTCTAATGGGCCACACAACCTTCCTTTTTACTGTCAAATGCCAATTTTCTATCTGCTTAATCATCTGTTCCATCTTCATCATGGACTCTTGGAATTCTTTTTCCAACCTTCTCATCTCTTGTTTCAACTCATCTATCTCTTTGTCAAATTTCTCTTGCCTCTTTCTCTTTTTCCTTTCTTCCTCTACCTGCAAATGCCTTCTCAATATCTTCATCTTTACTCTTCAAGCAAGCTTCTCCTTGCTTCACAACTTCTCAACTTTCTCTGCCTTCTCTTGGCAGCAACAAGGTTCTTCTTAACCTACACAAAACCACAAAACACAAACTCTCTACCCAACACCTTTTGTGCTATAATACCACTTTGATGCAATGCTAGAGGAAGAAAATCACTCTCACAAACTCATTTGACAAATCTCAAAACATTCCTCATCTCAAGTTCACTTTTCCCTTCACAAAACCTTGATTCCAAAGCACTTAAACTTAAAACAAGGCACCAAACCACTTATTGAACCCTCAAACACTTTGAACAACAACAAAACAACTAATTCAACCCAATTCCCAACCTTGACATTCCAAAAATGAAAACTTCTCAAAACAGACCCTTCTAACAACTAACTAGGCCCTTTCGAGCCATATACACAAACCAATACTAAACTCCAAGCCAGTTATATTTTGTAGATTCTTCAAACCTATTCCAATACATCTACACACACCAAATAAACCTTCTCACACACTTTCAAGTCCTTTTAATATCAACTGATGGCTTATTTTCACAAGTATGCCCTTAATGCTAGTAGGTTGCCACCTTAGAACTATCAAACACAACTTTGAATGTAGAACCCTTCTTAAAACTGTAACAAGATTTTTGAGTACTTTTTTTAGGGCTTTAAAACATAAGACAAAATCAATATAAGTTGCTTTGGGAAAACATATTCAATACAAGACTGTCCATGTCTTATTTAGGCCTAATTAGGCTCTGATTAATCAAGGGCTTATTGGATTCATTAACTCCAGACACAAAATTATTGAAACAATTCTTTAAACACTTGCTAATTGACTTGTACAAGCTTATTAATCCATCAAAATTCCACTTCAAAAGTTATTTTTATAAACTCTAGACTCTAACCTCCATCTTTTATTCACAATGCACTATATTAATAGGACAGTTAATAAAACAAAGCCCAAAAACTTTAAATTCACCAATCCTTATTTGAAATTGGATCAGCATACACCCAAGTACCCTTTTAAAGAAAAATTACACAAATAGGATTCATATTCCACTGTCAAACTTTTGAAAAACATCACTATGCATTGTTTTACCAGTCCAAGGGCATCAAAGAATCCAACTCAAACCTCATCCTCACACTCTGCAACCTAGAGATCTTTTAAATTGCACATCAATCTTTCATACCACCAAGAATTAGAAAATTCCACTGGTTAAAAAGGGAGTAACACAATTTTGTAATCTCATGGTTTACCCTAACAAAGGGTTTTGATAGTTTATTGAAAAATTGCAATAACTTATTCAATTCGACACCAATATGCATGAAAAAAAGTGAGGATGGAAAGTGATTAAAATATCTGACACTTACCACCCATTAGAAACTATTTATTTCCCGTACAGGGCCGTACAAGATCAGAAAATAGTGAAATTCAGAAGAAAATGTATAAAAACAGAGTTTTCCAACAACCTAACTCATTTATTCAATCACCCACACCTCTCCAAATGTACACACTAACTCATTTTACTGCAAAATACGACGAAACTATCCAACGAAATATGTATAATTTGATGTATCGTTGGGTGCTTGTAAAATTTGATGTGTAATTTTCAATTTTTTGAAATTTTATCCCTGACGTTCATCAAAATGTTGGCTATCATTTTCGTCGAATTTTTGACAAACATGAAAAATAGAAAAAAATCAAATTGCAGCCAACATAAAGAAAAGTGGGTTCACACCTGATTTATTGCGACAGTGTTTTTCTCTACTTGAGATAGTTTGTGGAGAGCTAAGGATGATTTTCTTGGGAAAAAATAGAAAAAATTCAAGAAGATATCACCAGGTTGAGGGTAGTCGTTGACTTTTTGTAGAATTCAGTTGTGAAGTCAGATTTGTAGTTCCAAATTTGAAAATCATATTTTAAAGAAACATCTCATTAGATTTCATTTTTAGAGGTTTAGGGTTTCAAGAATTTCATGTTCAGATTTTGTTGTGTGGAATCACCATAAGATCACAACCAAGGAACAGATTCTTGTGATTGTAATTATGTGATCCATAACTCTATTGGTCATGTGGCACATTTGTGCTATAACAAATATAAGATGCATTCATGTGTGACCCAAGTTTAATGTGGCTATGTTGTGATAGAAATGGAGGCACTCATATAATGTAGTTAATTCAGGTTGTATAATGTAGGTGTCAATCATCATTGGGTGCATTCAGGTTGTCTCAAGTTTAATAGATGGATGTAATTATAGCATGATCGAAGAGTGATTACCTCTTGTTGCAATAAAGAGCCTATAACTCTGGTTGATATGCAGAGTGGTTGTGTTATATCAATTATGTAGTGCATTCAAGCACAACCCATGTTTAATGGGCTATTCTAGAGAGTGATCAAGATTTTCTAAACCTTATGAATGTTACTTAACATATATTTGCATAATCTCAAATTCCTTCAGAGGCTTTTGAAGTATCAATGTATCCTATATAGGGTTTAGAATGATTTCTTTTAATTAAAAAAATAAATAAATGATGTATTTCCCTGTAATTAGATAATGTGGAGATCTCCTAAATCTGCCCCACACACTATCCTCTTTGGCACTGTATTCATTACTCCAACTACTAGGGTTTTGCATGTGACATCTTTAATATCTTCATGACCATGGCTTTTAAATAGATCTCAGTCTTTGCTTTAATCCTTTTCATGGTAACCCTTGAGTTCCATAATCCACCTTCAATCTCTTCTAAGAATGTTGTCTTAAGCTAGACTGCATAGTATGCATATAAAGCAAGTCCTTCATACCTGCCATTGTTCCAAACCACCACTCACTGCCTTGCTTAAAATGTTGCCTCCATAAGCACAATATCATGTTTTAAAATCATGGTTGCCAGTGATTGACCATTAAGGTCACCACTTTCATCATGAAGATACAATGAGATTTTTGTCTTCAAACTCAAGGCATTATGCAAGATAACATTGTGAATTGTTTGTTGTGTACGATTCGATTTTCTTGCACATTTACTACTTTTCTAACTTCCTTTAAGACTGGTATTGCACCCTCAGCTGCAATCTCAAATAGCTCACTCACTATCACTTGAAGATTCTTTTCATGAGCATCCTTCTATAAAATCAAACTATGCCCTATAGACTACTTACTACAGGGGACTCATTGTTTCATGGTATTGTAGTTCTTAAGATCCTTCAACCTTATTGACACTACTTCACAGTCCACAAGGTATTATTCACTATTCTCCCATCTTTGATGAGTCTCAAAACACTACTCAAACATACAATCCACTACCTCCATTATACATTAACGGCTAAGAAGAAACATTGAACCTATGATTACCAGTGTTACTTCATTTGGACAGTCATTCCCTGATTGAATTTTAAAACCCTTAAGGTCAGCAAGGGGGTAAGGAAACTCATTATTAAAATCTCCACTTTACTATGCAAGGTTTGAGCTTTATTATCTTGTCACTGCTCAGCCTCTTTTTGACTATCACATCTCAAGTGACTTTCATTCTTCTTATCGTAGATTGCATTTAAAAATGTCACTAAGCTACATAGTGTGCTTGTTATTAGCTACAATATTTAGATTGCAAGATTTTTTTATTACTACAATGTCTCAATCTTTCTGGTATTGCATCCTCACTAATCCGCTATAGTTATTTTTTATGTTTCTACGGAGGCCTAGGGTTTGTACCCTAATCATGCTCTTACCAATGCTTCTGTTGTTTTTTATTAGGGCTCTCTCAATGTTGAGGGCCCTAGGGATAACCTCGTCATAAGAAGTGACACATTGCATCTTTAACTAAAAGGATAAATTTGTATTGACATTAGCAATGATGATTCCGACTTGTTGCTCCTTAAGAATGTGTCACTTTCTCTTACTAGCTCGCTACCTTCATCATTGTAGGAAGTTTGTGATCAAGTTCAATATTTTGATTTTAGGAGTCTTAAAGGTTGGAAATCATAGTAAATAAGAATTTAATAAGTTTTGGAATTAGCATTTTAAAGTGTTTTTTGGGGTCATTAACTTCAGACTATCTTCTCTTTTGCAAGGGTGGTTGCATGTCAAAAAATTTTGCTGTAAAATATAAGAATTATTAGATTTTGTTACCTGTCTATGAATAAAAATTATTAGAGTGTGAGTTTGATATTTTTTGAAGATCTAAATAGTCAAGCTTGGTACAGAAAAATCATGTCAGATAATATTAGTCCAGAACAAAATGAAGAGACAATTGGTAGATTATGGGCTAGATTGAAAAGAAAGGGTGATGGGAAATGTTATTGCCCTTGCAATAATTGCAAGGGCTTAAAGATGAGATGACTTTTAATCACAACAGTTGAGAAACATTGTAGGCAACATGGTCATGTTGAAGGGGGGCATGATTATCCTCCATTGGTAAGTTGTTCATTATATGTGTTTATATTGATTGAATTTGTAAATGTTTATATCATTTTAACATTATATATATATATATAATCACTTGATCATGATCATGATTTATTTGTGTCTATCATTATTATAAAGGTGGGGCACCCTAGGGCAGATGATATGGATTATCACAACCCAAAGAATGTGGTTTTGCAAGCGGACGAACATGGAGCTGTGAATATCGAAGATGAAGTTAATGATCCTATGGAAGAAGATGATCATGTGCAAGAAAACATAGTTAAAGATGATGGTATGAATACATTGATCCATGACACATTTAGTGGTAGAGCTGATCATGATGATCAAGATGACTTTGATGATGTTCATGATTTACCTATACTTGAGAAGGCATATGAGCCCCTTTATGAAGGCACCCAAATAACTCTTCTCTCTGCTATATTGTTGTTGTTGAACTTGAAGGTTATGAATGGTTTATCAAACATAACAATCTCACAGATGTTAAGGTATGTCATTTATGTCATATTTTTTCATCTATTTTAATTGTTGTTAGTTCATCACTAGTAAATAAAGGATGAAATATGTACCATTAATATTCTTTATATGAACAAATTATTTTTTTTGGTAGATTGATTGGTGAATTTTTTTATCACCATCAAATATTTTACCTTGCTCATACCGAGATTTATGTGCCATTATGAAAGATATCGGAATGGAGTATCAAGTAATAAATGCATGTCTCAATGATCATATTATATATCATAAACAATAGAAATTTGCAACAGAATGCCTAGAATGTCATATCAGTAGATATCAAATAGATCAACTAACAAAAAAGGTGTCTCGCAAGGTTCTTTGTTATATTCCCATATATTCCACGTATGCAATGATTATTTAGGTGTGAAAGCTTAGCGCAATTTATGGATTACCATGCATGAAATAGAAGTGGAGATGACATTCTTCGAATTCCTGCAGATGGTTATGCATTTAGAGACATGGAGGAAAAATGGCCAAGCTTTAAAGAAGAACCTCATAATGTCAGTCTTTCATTGGGAGTGGACGATGTCAATTCATTTGGAGAGCTGAGATCTATTTACTCAATGTGGCCTATTTTTGTTATCAACAATAACATTCCTCCATGGATGTCAATAAAGAGGGAGCACATAATGTTGTCAATGATTGTTCCAGGTATTTGTTTACATCAATTTTCTTTAACGTAGTAGTATCTCATTTGTCTTATTTGTTGCATAATGACTTATATTTTTTTCATTCAATAGTCATGTACATTAATTTATATATATTGCAGTAAAATGATTATAATAATTATGTAATGTTTATGTTCATTCAACTAGGTAAGTACCAAGTTAAAGATATGAATGTATATATCGAGCCTCTTATCGACGAGTTACTAAAGTTATGGAATGGCATCACTATGTATAACGTCTCTAGACCAATAGGACAAAGAAAATTTCAATTCCATGCAATGCTTGTATGGACAATTCATGATGCCCCAGGTCTAACATATTTTTGTGGTATGTTATAATGTTTGATTGCACTTTAACAATATTTAATTTGATGAAGTAGATATCATGCATGTTTTTAAAATAATCTATTCATTATATATAATTAAAAAAATTGACATATTTAATCCAATTATAAATGATCTTGCAGGTCTTCAAACAAAGGGAAAATTTGCATGTCCAATTTGTGGTCCAAAGATGAAATCTCGTCGTTCAAAAAGTTTAGGAAAGCAGGTGTTTGATGAGTATAGGCACTTCCTCCATATAAATCATAATTATCAAACTACTAAAAAACATCTTTTCAATGGGAAAGAGGAGACTACATCAAAACCAGGAAGAATGACACCTCGCCTATGGAAGTTGGAATATAATAGAATTCATCGTCAAGGTTATACATCGGATCAAATTTTTTATCTATCATATATGATATGTTTTGAATTTATATTTTTAATTATATTGTGTTGTGTTTACTCATGGTGTAATTTACAATGATTTTCATTGTTAATTTGTTTAACTTATATACTTCATGAAGGTCGTCAAGGCATTAATGGCCGGCTTCCACACGGACTGAAAAGTTATCCCAGATAATTTAGTAGGTTGCCCTACTATGAGCAGCTATAAATTGTGCATTTGTTTGATACAATGCATATCGGAAAGAATATAACAGAAACTTTATGGAAAATATTGGATGGAAGGCATGACAAAGAAAAAAATGTCAAAATTTGTAGTGACATTTAGGAAGCCAATCATGCAATGAAAAATGCCATTCAATTAAATAGAGATGGAGACCAAATTAATATAAGTGCCCTTCCTTGGTTATTAATAGAGTAACAAAGCAATGCTATAAAAGAAGTCATACGAAAAATTAGATTTCCCATAGGATTTGTTGCGAACATAAACAATATAATAACAAAGAAAGGTGAATTTGGGTCAGGGATGAAAACGCATGATTGGCATACCTTCATTAAGGTAATTATTCTGGTATATTATATACACTTGTATAATGCATGTACTTTTCAGTGTATTGTGTTTACTACTTTTGGAAAAATAATGAAAAGATCATTTTATAATTGTTGCAGTACGTTCTACTTCTATCTCTCCCAGACAACTTTGACAACAATGTCAAGAGAGTTATATATGATCTTGGAAAATACATGAGGTAAGTAGTGAGATTTGTTCAATTCGTTGTATACATCTTATAATTTCCATTTTTTTTACTTGTTATGTAATATATTGTATATTTTTATTAAATCTTGTTAATATATTTGCACCTTGAATCACTTGTAGATGGCATGTCATCTAAAGAAATCTATAAAGAAGATATAAATTATTGGAAGAGAAAAAATCCTCGTCTAATGTGTGAAATGAAAAAGTGTCTACCTTCAACATTTTTCAATGCACAAGAACACTACCTCATACACCAAGTTGAGGAGATTGAATTGTGTGGACCTGTACACACAAGGTCAATGTGGATGGTTGAGAGGCACTTGAAATTTTTGAAGGATTTGGTTAGACAAGGAGCACATCTTGAGGGTTCTATAGTGGAGGGATATATGGCATACCTAACCATGGTGTACATTAGTGAATATCTTCCTAAGTTTGTAGCAAAGATCCATGTAGATCGCATTTAGGATCCCAACTCTATTAACAAATTCAAAGGGGAGTACCTGATGGGGAAAGGTAGATTGAGGAAAGTGAGCGGTAATTATAAGATGGTCATGGAGATTAATTGGAATAAATTTTACATATGGTTTTTATGTATATTGTACTTATTTAATTTTTAATCTTTAATATACATCAATTATAGATTAAGGTCGTATACTGTTGTATTTAACTAATTATACGTCATTTGTGAATTTCAATTTTTTTTGATACAGTTGGTCGAGAGTGGGATGCACTACATTTGTACATTGCCAACAATCTTGATTGGATTCTGGTATGGATTGAACAATGTCAACAATCTGGTCACGCATTAACATGGGAAGGTGTGGCTTCATTGGTTAAAGAAGCTCATCGTAATGGAGATTAAAATGTTACACAAAGGGAAATTGATTTAATATATGGTTTAAGAGATAAACAGGTACGTATAAATATATTAATCACCCATATTATTTAATTATTTTCAAGTATATTGGTGTGTATATATATATATATATGTTGAGATTGTTTTCTTTGCATACATTCATCCAAGAATAAATATTTTTATCAACTGACGATATTGCAATAATTTTTACATGTTTGACATATTGCAAGTGAAACACCACAAGGCTATGTAGTGTAATGGTCATAAATTTTGAATCAAAATGTTGGATGACATGAAGAAAACTTGTGATTCTGGTATAGCTGCAGTCTTTCCGGTGACTAATGTTTCATCTAGAAGCGACATACATCCAGAAGTCTCAAAAAATCGATACTATGGGATTTTGGATGATATACTTGAGTGTGATTTTAAGTCCTTCAAATTAATTTTTTTCATCGTCCTATGGTACAGGCTACGATTGAATGAAAATGATCCTAAGAGAACTATTATTGAACATGATAATAAATTTACCATGGTTAATACAAGGTTGATCGAGCGAGCTTGAAATGAGCCCTATATTCTTCCAAGCCAATGTGAGCAACTATTTTACTCAGAGGTTCCAGGTAAACTAGGTTGGTCATTTGTTGTTAGACATGATCCAAGAGGAAGGCTAGTAAAGTATAATGTGGTGGAAGAAAAAAATACCGAAGAACTAGAATATGATGTAGATGATGATCAGGATCAACAGATAGTTGATGATGTCCCTAACAAAGATGTCAAAGAGGAGGAACTAGATCATGATGATGTAGGAGTTAATGTTCATGAAGATGATATCCATGTGGATGATGACATTATAGAAACTGATATTGATGATGATGATGATGATATGACCAATCCTTACAATGTCGAATCTAGATTGGATGATACAAACCAAGAGTTGGATGAAAAAGAAGATCAATGACATTGAAATGTATAAGTTATGTGATTATATTATCTATTTGATATTAATTTCTTGATAGAATTATATTTGAATTATGTGGTTACATAATTAATTCATGATGTTTTTAATTTTTATGCCATTACATAATTAATTTAATGATGTACATTTTAATGTTTGAAAGGTCAAAAAATTAAAACATTTCAATAGTGATGTAACAACCTTGAAATTAGTGTGTTTTATGTTTCATGTGATCATAAAATATTAAAAAGTTAGTTGTAGAGGTGGTTGTTCAGTGGTTGACGTGTATGTTGGTTCTTTTTACAATGTAACCAGGTTTGTCTTCTAATCTACCTATGGAATTTCCAATTCCAATCGAAGGAAGCTCGAAGGACCTGGACCAACTGACGAGGACTTTAAAAGCCTCCTACACTTCGGGCTCTGCAAGACCAAGGAGGGTGATCCCTTAATGTGTTTACAACCTCTGCACCATTATTATAAACAACATTAACAATAGCATATGATCTCACTTAATAGCTCAACACGATAAGATAATATCAACTAGAATTAGTTGTTCATAGACAATATCAACTATCTAGAGTGTGAGGTAACTAAACACAATCCATTGTATAAGATAGTCAATGATTTGCAATTTGTAGCAAGCTCTAGGAAAAGACAAACAAACACTAAACTACACTAATAATTACAACTTATATTAGTGCCATATATCCATTGCAAGAGTCAAATTCATAAGCATCTAGAGGTTTATAATAGATTTAATACATCACATATAAGATCCCTGAAAATATTGCATTACAATTTCATCAGTATGCATTCTAACCCAGGACTACTTATCAAATCCTTATACAACACATATCTGCCTATAATCCCATTCAAGCATTTTGATTAATTCCTTGAATTAAAGCTAAAATAGAATAACACACCACAACAGTGAGATGGATAAAACAACCCTTAGTTATTTCATTCAAAGTTTAGATATGCATGTACAATGGAGATACATGAGCTAGAATTTTCATTTCAACTCAAATGCTAGTACTGTTATACAACATTAAATCTCTATGAACTCAAAACCTGTTACAGAATGACTCAAAACCTAAATTGCATTTCTCTAAAACCATCATACTTTACAATTTGCTCTACAACTTCACCTAGACTTGACAAAAATTATCTAACTTGCTAACCCGTACTTATGGCCTTGAAATCCTTCTTATAGAAAATGAAGGAGCAAACAAGCACCGGGCCAGAAAGTACACCTGTCACCAGTCAATTGTTCCAAAATTTGTTACAACAACCACCACCTTAAAAAATATTCTTGTTCATCATATCATCTGAGGAATATTGATGCAAAAAACTACAAGAAAACCACACCGAGAAAGCCATCAACAGAAAACTGGAATCGTTGCAACCGCAACATCTGATCTACCACCTGTTAGTAGTTAACTCCTTTTACTCCTCCTCATTCAAATATTTAGTTACCCAATTTTGGTACTCATCATCAGTCATCCAATCAAAATTAATTACCTCATCCACCTTGGTATTATAAGGTGTGTATTTTACCGCTACTTGATTCGCATCCCTTTCAAAAAATTCCAAAAATGAGCTGGTACTAATGATTTTGTCCATACAGCTCACCAACAAATCATCATTTGTGTGATCACAAATTGAATTGATTTGATCATTGATGGACTCACTTGCTTGAGCCTTCCATTATTGAAATGACTTGATTTTCCCCTGCTCATCAATTATATCAGGTAACAATGTGTTACCCCAATCATTGAAATTCTTCACTAGCTCCCTAATCTTCCTACTCGAGTCATCTGGTAAGGTCTGAAAACCTTGCAATGATTTTACTAACACATGAGTAGGCTTTAATGATTGGGGCCTATTATTTATATCAAACCTTGAGGCCTTATACATGATATCAAGATCACTAGCCCTAGGGATCCAATTTTCAATTATTGGTATCGCTACTTCCTAATCCCTATCAATATTATTTATTGCTGCTAATAGAAAAGAATATAAAGAATGTATAGATAGCAATTTGCTATCAACCTTTTCATTTAAATGCCTTAAAATAGTAGTAACAATTCCTTTTTCTTTAAGAGAGATCCCTTGTCACTTTTCTTTAATGATGCCTGCAATTCATCAATTTTTTGCAAGAGCTTCTTCTTTGTAGGATCGACAGAGCACTCTATTTCTTCTTCAACTTCATCTAAAGAAAGGGTGAGGATAGGATTCTAACTGGGAGATCCTAGTGTGGAAACAATTGGAGAAGCAGGAGGCACTGACCCTGCTGTGGAAGGTAATGTACTAGTTCCTGGAGCACTTGATGTCTCCCCAATCTGCTTATACCTAAACCTCTCCACTTCAATTTGCAACTCAACATTTTTATGCTACATCTTGTTGTACTCCTCAATCAAAAGGTTATATTTTTCCATTAATCTCTTCCTTTCAACTTCCTCCCTTTCAGTCAAATTAGTGGCCTCAATAGTTGAGGTCTCTGAAGCTCTCTTTATTATAAATCCTCCCTTAAAAATTGGATTAATATCAAAAACATCTAGTTTTCTCCCTTCTAGGGCCAATGCCCAAATTGCCAGAGTTTCATATTCCTCACTAAAAGCAGAGTTTTGCAATGTTTCCTTGACCTCTTCTTCAGAGTCTTGAAAGGGATTCTTAGACTTCATAATAGGATTAAAGGCTACTGCATTTGCAATGTCCCATTCTGACAGAATTAATACACCAGCCTGACTCACTAGTTTTCTTCCTTCTTTAGGAGTGATGTTCTTGAATTCTTCCATTAATTCAGCTTTCACCTACTCATCATTCTCCTGGTCTGACCTATCAGGCCTTAGTTCTCTTCTCTGCCTACATTTATCTTGATACTCTTCAAACTTCATCCTTCATACCAATTGCAATAATACAGGAGTTTTTACAAATGTATTTTCATCTAGAAACTCCTTGCATACCTCCATTCTTGCATCTTGTACACTTTTACCTTTCATATCTAAATTAGATAAAACTAATTCAGCTGGCCTAGGGGGGGAAGGCATTTCAACTTCCATGTCTTGATCAATAACAATAATCTCATCCATTAGATCCTCCTGTGGTTGATCAATTATTTTCCTCTTAGGGCTTGGCTCAGATGGTGGTGATGAGGGATTGTCTTCCGGTGATGATTCTAAATCAATAATTTTGATTGCCCCAGGCACTTTGAATTTTGGACTTCGTTGTGGAGGCACTTTCATAATCTGTTTTCCTTTTCTGTCCACTTCTTCTTCATCACTACTACTATCCTTTTTCCTCCTATAAATTGGCACCTTTCTATAGGCTGGTATGCTAGCCTTGTTTCAATTGGTTTGGCACCTTTCTCTTGTACACCCAAACTCAATTTTAAATTTACCTTTTTTATCCTCAATGTGCCCATAATTTCCTTGAAGTTTCCCATCAGAAAATCAATTTTCTTATGGTGGGGACTGAACTCCAACAGTGGATTATGTTTCATATCCATTTTGTGCACAACATCTAGTAGCTTACCATAAGCTATCCATTTCTCCTTGTTCAAATCTTGTCTATTCAAATCAAATTCATTTCTAATCAAGTCTTCAGGGAAATTGAACTCATGCACAAATTTTCCAGTTTTTATTCTTTGTCTGAAAAGAGCAAAGAAACCCTCAAGATCATGTTGCCACTCTGGTCCACACCTCAAATGGTAATCATTAAAGAAATTATCAAAATGCGTCCAACCTCCCTTTGAAAATACAAAATAAAAAACCATTGTATAATCTGGGAAAAATGTTCCCTTACCCCTTCCAGTGAGGTTGTCCTCATGAATACAACCTATTTACCACATAACTTCTACAAATCCCACTCTTGGTGGCACATTGTATGGCAGTATATGAGGGGCTCCCTGAAAACCATATACTCTCAAGACAGTGCTGACTGGGTATGGGATAATGTCACCCTAGTTATGGTAAACCTTCAATTCTAGCTTCCTCTCCTTTAGCCTGAGGAAATCATGTAATTCCTCAGGGATCCTAGGTATACTCACCATTAATCGAGCCCTTAATCTAGAAGCAAAAAAATTATCAAATTGCACATAACTAGTGCTTTCCTTATTACAAGATAAATCTGCAGCCCATATTTGTATTGGCAATATTTCTCCATCAACTGATTTCCTTAATTTCATCCTCTCAGAGAAAAAGTCAACATTCTTAAATAAAAACATATGCATTAGCATAGAATACCAAAAGAATTGAGTGTCGGTATTAATGTTTTGTAGCTTTGACAACCCTTCATGCATCCTCTCAGCCAAGAAAGAAGTGAAGTCATAGGTCATAGAGAAGTTAGGGTGTTGTATTTGCACCCCTATGAACATATAAGCAATGGACATTACCATACCAGGACTGAAACCCTAAACCTGACATAAATAATAGAAAGTGGCCAAGAAATGGTTTACAAAACAATTTAATTTGAAAGGTTCTTGGTCACTGGGGCTGATATGAAATTTTCAACCTCCTGCCCTAGCCAGATGAGGTGGAAGCAACCTTGCTCTAAAAAGAGATTTCAGATTTGCATACTCCTGCTTCATTTCCTCAAGGTTGATAGGAACCAAGTCTTCGCTCGGTTCACTCAAGTCAAAAATATGTTGGCCCTCTTCTCTATTAATGCTCAATAGAACCTTTCCATCATTGTCCCTGATTATCTGTGTAACAGGGTCATATCTTGCAGCCACTGTCCTAAGTAGGTCTACATCAGGGAATACATTTGGTACCACCAGCTTCCCCATATCATACATCCATCCATTTGAAAAATGGTGAGGCAAATTCCTCTATCCATACCAAAATCTGAACAATTCCAAGCCAGTGAGAGGAACCCTAGCATCGACAATGTTGGAGCTCAATTATACACTAACCCTTCCCCTAGGATTTTCCCTCACATTAGGACCAATCCCTCCCTCCTATGATTCATTGACAAGGGAAATTGATCTAGGAAATTATCATATAGGTTTCATTTCAAATATTTAGTTTGGCCAGAATGTTGCTTGGGTGGTGCCATCTCGGACAAACTAGGGCTTCTTTACAATGTTATAATTCAGATAGCTAGGACTAACCAAAGATAGAAAATTATAGGACAAAACACTGTAATTTCTCACAACTATAATTAAACTATAGCTCTAACACATTCATCAACAAGCTCATAGCACATCTAGCTAATCCTTTCCCAAATTCAAATGCAAAATGACTGGGAGGCACATAAAAAAAACTCACAACTTTGTTCGCAAAACTCCCAAATTTTGGCTATAGAAACTCACAATTCTACCTTCAGCTCTGAAACTGCTCCATGAAATAGTTGAATGCTTTGTGGTATAGACCAAGCAGGAAAATTGATTTTATTATCGATCAAATTACGCTAGCAAGTGTCTCATCCACCATTAAAGCTCAATTTCGCGTTGCACGAATGGCTCCAACCATATTTGATGCAGATTTAAATTTGAGCCATCGATTCTTCAACCTGATCAAATCATCGACGACCACCTTCAAAACAGGCTGACACAATTGCCAACATGGCGATAAGGGGCCCACCTTACCATACACTATGAAGGAATTCCACATGGTGGTTGCCTGTGATATCGCAATCCTAAAACTTCTGATTGCGCAATGGTGGGCAATCATTGATCCTGAGCATCAATGATCTTGTTCCTTTAACACAGTTGCCAACCATGTCGTTAACCTTCGAGCAGCTTTTTGAGTGAGATTATAACATATCTGTCCATTTAGAACATGTGCATCTTGAGAACACTTTAGTAATCTGCCCCTTAATACATTTAAAGTTGGCTAGTGTTTCCTTTACTCTTTAGGCTTCATCGGATGAGACATGTGGCACCCACCCGTGATTTTGTGATCCTTCAATTCCTGATCACGAGATAGCGGGCACCATTGATATCTGCAAGAAATAGAACAACGGAAACACTAAATCAACCCTTGCAAAATAAAACATTCATTAAAAGGAGAAGTGGGCATTACTAGGTGGACGACAAACAACAAGATAAGTTGTTTTTTAAAAGATGAAACATGGGGCCAACTGAGACTTAGGAAATAAAACCCTGCGGAGGAAATAAAGTATTAAAATCAAAGTTGGGTTTTAATTTTAATCTGGTGATGTAAACCTAAGCCATTAACCCCAGTGGTCATGTCGCCAACGGCTTAGCCAAATCCTTTCGTTAGATACTAACCGTGCAATGTGTAGGTTTTTCAGATTCATAGATATGGGAGAAGATCTCGATCATACACCACCAACTCACAGACCTAAGGTGTCACCCTATTATTTGGTGAGAGGTCAACAAAAGGTAGATGTGTGTCCTCTATGGAATGTGGGGCCCAATCTCCACTATTGAGCTCATAACCCATGGCTTGAGATCGACAACCAAGATCAAAAGCTAATGTAAATCTCTGTTGTTCCTTGCTAGCTCGCAGGAGGAAGATGAAAGCTGGTTAAAAGCCATGAGGTCAACGAGATTGCAATGTGTAGCTCCAGCCATTCAGTTTGCAAAGTGCATAGGACCTTCCAACATGGATTAATGTTATTGGTCATGAGGAAGGTGAACAATGCTTTGTTGGATGTCAAACCAAGTTATCCCGAGATAAACCGTTTGATCTGCCAACTCTTCAGGAGATCAACGGGCAGTATTCAAAGTTGGAAAATGACACATGGTGGTCATTTTATCATACAACTAGTGAAGCATTAATGAATTATTCCTTGCTTGCATAGTCACGTAAATCTCAATTTGTGTGAAGATGTTGTTGGAAATCATGAAGGGTGATCTGTGGATTCTCATGCAGCTCTAGTTAAACGGTGACAGTACATATGCCACCAAATTGCCATGTTTGCACATGCATTTTTACTAAGCATTGATGAAGGTTGCCATTACCTCGCACAATAAATACAAGAGGAATTAACTGCTAATAGTGTAATTCTTGTAGCAATTAGAGCACTTTGTGGGCTGAGTCTAATCAAGTTTGAGTGCTTGTCTGATAAGATAAAATGAGTAAGTCAGTAAGGAGGTTTGTTCGTTTGAGCTCACAAAAGCTCGGTCTTACTATTCAGGAAGGTGCTTTGGTTGACAAGCCCAGGCTTGTGCCCACTAGATGTAGTAGAAGGTTGCAATTCTAGGATGTTGTTGCTCAATTGGTAGATGGCAAAGGCAAGCAGTCGGTATGCTCTACTACTAGTGTCAGTAGGAAAATAAGGTATGGGCATGGCTCCTCTGGATGCCAACACTCGCCCATTGACCTTACGAGCAACACTTATGATGATGTAACAGAGATCGACTCCGACTACTATCGGTATTTAGCTCGCTTCAATCACAGTCTTCCCTCTGATGAGGAAGTGATATTTGTGGTGCCATTGGCTATTAAAACCCCAAGTGGACAGACTAGAACCATATTGGGAAAGAACAAGAAAGAAGAGGAGGCTGAGGGTCTATCGTATTAGGCAACAACTAGAAGCGGGTGTGTATATTGGGGTCTAAGTGTTGGTAAGGGGAGGGTGGCGGATAAATAAGAAGTTGCTGTGGTGCCTTCATGGCAATTTGGTTGCTTGGATTTTTGCGTGGATAGCGACAAAGGGGATTCTGATGAAAATTTGTGTTCCCTTTTCTTTTAGCTTTCCCCAGTTCATGCACTATGTTTTGCACACAGATTCAACATGTGGGAAGTTTTGAAATGAAAGTCAAATACAATGGAGATTTTGTTCAAATGAAAATTTGTGGTGAAATTACATTTGAGCCCAAAGCTTGTTGCTCCCTTTTCATATAAAAGGGAATTCAAGGCTCATTTGTAGGGAGAGAACTGATGAAAGCTCTAGCTAGGTTTTGAGTTGAATATATGGGTAGAAAGATATCTGTCATTTGATGAGGAAGTGATATTTGTGGTGCCATTGGCTGTTAAAACCCCAAGCGGACGAAATAGAATAGATAGCCTGCTTTTGAGTTTTGGATGAATATATGCAAATTATCTTAAATTGTATGTAGATATGACTTATAAGCATGAATAAACATATAATTCTAATATATTTTCTCTCATTATGTGGATTTGAGTGAATTTTGAATGAAATGTTAATGATGTTGTCATTCTTCTTTTGAGAATTTGTTCAATTGTGTGTCTATGTTTTTGCTTTGATTCAAGAAAATTAATTAAATGCTTAAATGGAGTCATAAGTTTACAATTATTTATAAAGGATTTGATAAGTAGTAATATATCAGAGAATTGAGCTCCATAATGCAAGGTATTATATGAGTAGTCCATTCTATTAAATTTTTGGGTCATTTCTACTAATGGTAAATGGGTAACTAAATATTTAACTGACGGAGAATAAAGAATAATATGTAAATGGGTCACTCACTCACTCCCTCTATCTCTCTCCCCTTAACCCTAAACCCTTAACCTTTAAACTCTAAACCCTTAATATTAGGTGTGTATTAAAACATTATAAAAGTATAATTTTTTGGAGTTCTATTAGGAATTGAATGATAAATGATGATGAATGGGAAAATCTAAGGCACTTTAATATTTTCAACAAAAAGTTAGAGTTCAATTAATGTTCAATTTGGGTTAGGATTGAGGATGAGGTTGGGGTTTAATTAAGGTTATGAATTGAATAAGAGTTCAAATAGGATCAAGGATAAGGTTAGGGTTGGGGTTAAGGTTCAATTAGGATAATAATTAGTGTTAGGGTTAGGATTAGAGTTCAATTGTAGTTCAAAGTTAGGGTTATGGTACAATTAGGACTACTGTTCAATAAATGTTCAATTAGGGTTAATACTTAATTAAGGTAGTTTTAAAGTTCAATTAGGGTTAGGGTTAGGGTGGGATTATGAATCAAGTAGGTTTGGGTTAGGGTTTGATTAGAGTTAGGTTTAGGGTTTAGTTAGAGTTAGGGTTAGGGTTAGGGGTAGAATTCAATTATTCTTAGTGGTCAATTACAATTAGATTTAGTGTTCAATTAGGGTAAGGGTTAGAGTCCAAATAGGGTTAGGGCTTAGAATAGAATAAAGTTTTGTGTTTAATTATGATATCTAGAATTTAGTATAATTTTAGAAAATGAAATGATTTGGACACAAAGAAAAAAAATAGAAAAGTTGATTTTATATAGATCTTATTTGTTAATTTATTCTAAAAATCTAATTAATAATTGTTTAATTAATATAAAATGAATATTTAATTTAATTTAATTTAATTGTATTAGATAATTAGTAAAACTAAATAGATAATAAATATTTTATGGATTTTAAAAATTAGAATTTAGTTTAATTTTATTTGTAATGTCAAATATTAAAATTTTAGATTGAAATATTTAATTGATTTTAAAATATTTATAATTAATTTTCAATTTATTTATAAACTAATATTAAGACATTAATAAATATAACCTGCGACATAATGTTCACTTAGGGTTTCTTTCTTGGGAGAATTTTATTGAATGGTAAGTGTATTTTATAAAATTAATATGTCAAGAATTAATTTTAGATAATACTACATGTGATTTTTCATATGGTATTAAATTGTAGATTAAAATTGATAACAGATTTCCTTCCTTATTTTGCATTGTAAGCTACCATAATATATGGCCTTAACATCCTATTCATATTTTGAGCTTTTCTAAACTATACAACCCGACATCCAACAAAAAATTTGTTATGCATTTTGTCCAAGCACAAATCCTTAGAATTCTTAATGTGTTACCTAGGTTAATTCTTTATTACAATAAATAAATACACACTAATATATATATTATGGATTTGAGGGAAAATATTAAAATATTTATATATATAGAAAAATTTAAATGCAAGGGATTCAAGTACATACCTTTGCTTTTGTTAATGTTGATGAAGATACAAATCTTGATGAAGTGCTAAATTTGATGACATGATAAAAAAAACTGGAATATCTTTGCTCTATGTGGCACTTGAAATTTTGTACAAAATTATAACTAACTCTACATCAAATTTGTGACTTTGGACCTATTTTGCATCAATAAATATGAGCTTGACACATGCCTCCTAATCTAGCATACAATATGTACTTAAATGCTCAAAATAGTTGGGAGTAGTGTTGAGATTGGTGGATCTTTGGGAAGGTCCAATCCATTCACCTTTGTATCTCTCCCTATAGATAGAGGTAGAGATGAATATAGAATGAGAGAGGAAAAGGGATAAAAATAGATAGAGATATAGAGAGAGATAGAGGGAGAAATAAATATATAGAGAGATAGGGAGATAGAGGGGATATATATATATATAGAGAGAGAGAGAGATAAGATAGAGATATAAGGAGATATAGAGAGAGGGGAGAGAGAGAGAGAGATAAGTAGAGAAAGACAAATAAAGATGTAGAGGGATATAGAAATAGGGGGAGATAGAGAGAGAGAAAGAGAGAGGGAGAGATAGATATATGGGAAGAGAAAGACATAGATATAGAGATATATGGGAAGATAAAGGGACAAATAGGTTGAGATATGAAGATAGATAGGGGTATAGGGAGGGAGCAAGAGATTAGGGAGATATGGGGAGATATAGAGGGAGGGAGGGAGAAAGGGAGAGAGATATGTAGAGGAGGGAGAGATAGAAGATGGGGAAGAGGGAGATATATGTAGGAGGGGGAGAGAGGGAGAGCGAGAGGGGGAGGATAATTTTTTAGTTTAAATTCTATAAAATATTCAATAAATAATAATATAAATATTATAAGAATTATTTAATTTGTATTTTAAATTACACACTATGTTTTATTTTTTGAAAAATATGTAATTTTTTAACCATTTTCCTATATATTTAGTATTAAGAATTCTACATCTTTTAGCAATTCAATATATAATAAAAATAAAATATAGTTCATAATTTAATTAACTAGCATACCTATATTAATTAATAATATATGTAAAACACACCGAGAGTTATCTTTATCAAGATGCCTATTGACTTGAAAAAATGCTTACATTTTCATGAATATGAATTTGGAAAGCAATCAATTTGATTTCATTATTGTTTGTGTCATTGTTTATCTCAATTCCCATATATAAGGGTACACATTCAAATTTGAAATCATACCAACTTTCCTATAACAACAATCAACCAAGAACACTAAATTTAAAAACAGAAATGTTCATCAATCATTAGATTTAGTATTGACAACATCAAAGAAGTATATCATGACAAAATGGAATTAACTAACTTAGATATATCCACTATTTATTGTTTTTAAATGTTTGAATACATTGTTAACATTATATACATTCAAGCATTTGAATGTTATGAAACCTATAGCTTTGCAATTGAGTCTAATAAAGCTTTGCTCTAAGATGAATAATCAAACTTTGTTGTTTTTATGACTATGCATTTAATCCTTTGTTCATCATTATAAGTCTCTTTTTCACTTGAAATTTAAATATGTATCTTTTGAAAAGGACCTTTTGTATAATGTGTGAAAACTTAACATCATCTTGTTTTTCATGCTTCAAAATGTTCAATTCTTTTGTTGTAACACCCATAATTTCTTCTGCCACTTCTTCAAAAGTTGTAATCCAAGTGAATGAAGTATGGTCTTGCACTTTGCATTGAAGTATACATTTATAATCACATTCAGGGAAAGTTTTATCACATCTTCCACAATACCACTGGCCATTTTCATTAGTGTTTACATTCTTTTTGCAATGCCTATCTCCAATTTTCAAGGGGCATGTTGTATAACAAAAATTTTCTACCTTAATGAAAGATAAGGTAGCTTTTATCACTATCAAATAAGGTTTACCAGAGTTGGAAAGGTCTCGATCTTGTATTTGTGAGATACTAGGGTTAGGAACAAATAGGTTTTAGGTTAGGGTTGGGGTTCAATTAGGGCTAGAGTTTAATTAGGGTTAGATTTCAATCAGGGCTAGAGTTTAATTAGGGTTAGGGTTAAGGTTAGGGTTTGGGCTAAATCAGGGTTAAAGTTCAATTAGGATAAGTGTTCACTTAGGGTTATTGTTAGGCTTAAGATTGGGGTTAATAGTAGGGTTGGGATTTAGATTGCGGTTAATTAAATTATATTAGTTTATGTTTTTATTAAAGATCAAATATAGATGTAATTTTGAAAATTATATATTTATACCTTTTGATTTATGTTTTAGATCTAAGATGATCACATTATTTTTTATGCATTACCTAAAATGAAAACCTTATTTATAATTGTAAAATAAAAACCAATTATATCATAATTTAAACAATAACAAACAATACAACTAATTAATTGAATATTTTATAGAATTTAAACTAAAAAATTGATTAAAAATTGATTTTTTTTTTTATTCACAAGATTGATTTATATATTAGATTAAAAAAGGTACAACCATCTACAAACACAGGAAAGCTTCCACCATTGATTACCAGCAAACCCATCCCAACCACCACTACCAAAAACCACCCCAAAGATGGTCAAAACGAGACCCAACCAGCCAAAGATAGGGAGACCCCTCCATCCAGAAACCACCACCCCGCCATCCAAGCCAGCTACCAACCCAAAATTCCATAAGGGTTCAGCCTTGACCCTAAACATATGAATCCCCAGTCACCCAAAACTCCCAAACTAGCCATTAGAGGTCAAATTTATAAACTCCGGGACTGAAAGATGGCATTGGACCATAGAGATAAACTCTAAAAACTATCAGAACCAACAACTATAAAAGGAAGTCATAGGAAATTATTTAAAACAAAAAAATATTTAAAGACTTTTACCCACTCGACATCACCCACAGCCATCAGGCTGAAGAATTTCTTCAGGAATTCAATGGCCACCGCCACCACCATTCTGTGTTTGCTTAATGCCGGACCGCTCAAGTCAAGAAGGAACAGGAAAAGATTTATGACCTCGTCTGAACCTCGAATAGCTGCAAAGTTACTCAGTCTTGGGACGCCTCTACCCTCCACCACAAACCTCAACACTTCATTTATGCCTCCCACCAGATCCTTGTGAAACATCTTAACCAACAATAGTTTAGCCACAACATTGGACTCACCATTGTCCAGAAGAGATTCCAAAAACTGGGAGGAGATGTGTAGATTGTCCCTGCCGAACTCCTTGTTAGCCAAATGACCAGCTCCTAGGATCATTTTGGTTGCCACTAGAACTAATAGGTCCTTGCTTAAGAGAATCTACTTCACTTGTTGGTCTTTAACTTCTCTGAAGGAGGCTTTTCTAGTTGAAGATTTCAGAGAGATTGGCGTGTCTGCACCAAAATTTTCTAGGTCATCCATGGAGACTTCAATGACAGAGAGAGATCACTTCACCATGAATGCCACCACTAAAACAAATAAATTCTGCTGCAAATGTCCGCCACTAAAGTTGCCACCAACCGATATGAAATGGAATGAAATGAAAAATTTTAATGATGTCCACAAGGCCAAAGAAGCCTATGGGACCCAAATGACTTACCTCCACATGTGCCACATTTAATCTGCATGAAACTACCTTAAGGGAATGATGCCTATGACATCCTCGAGCTCTATGAAGAAAATTGTTGCCTCCATCACATGACTAGCCTCCTAGTCACACCCACCTACATCCCCCATAGCCCCTTCCTTTTCGCCACCTCAACTCCTAGCACATCAGTGCAGGGATGAGAAAAGAAAGGAGGTAGGGGGAGCCCACCCAGGTGCTGGCTATAATGCATGTAATTTTCAGTGTATTGTATTAACATACCTAGAAATATTCACCAAAATCTATTATATATTATTGATTATGTAATTTTGTATGTATAATATATTTAAAAATAAATAAAAATATATATTTAAAAAATTAAACAATATATATTTTAAATTAGAAATATATTAGAAATATTTTGAATGTATTCAACTATCAAAATATGTTTTTTTTTTTAATATACCACTAAAATCACTAATAAAAAATATTAAAGAGTTTATATATATTTGTTTACTATATTAAAAAATTATTTTATATTATAAATAATTTATAAAATATTTTTTAAATATATTAAACAAAACATATATAAAAGTTTAACCGTTGTATGTGGGCTCAAAAATAAAAAAATGTGAGGGTTACAAATTAGGTTATTTTCTGTGTAGAAGGCAGGCTATTGGCAATGACACGGGATGGGTCCTATCATTCTGACATCTGACAGACCGTTAGAGGCAGGCAGGCCATGGATGGGTATACCATTTTGTATGTTGCGCAGCCTGCTCCTGACTTGACTAGTTGCCCTAATTTCTCTGCTTTTGCTCATTTTTAATGAATTTCCCCCCGGCCTTGTCAAATATTTCATTTTAAATGTTTTTCTTTGGAAGCAATGAAACATTTAAAATATATCGCACAAAAATTTCCTTGGGCCCCACCTTGTACAGTCCACGTGGCACCCGCCCGTGATTTCGCAATCAACCAAAGCACCATCGTGGGATGGCAAGGAACGACTCAGATCAAAGGACAATTGATGAATAGTTGCACAAATTTGATCCCCTAGATGGGACACGTGTCGCCCACCCACAATATCGCCATCCTACAATTCCCAATCATGGGATGGCAAGAAACCGTTGATCTTGAATTCATTTTGATCGACAATAGAGCGAATTTCATCCTTCTGAAAAATAAAACATTCATTAAAGGGCAAGGGGACATTACTAGGCGGATGGAAAAAAATGACATAAGTTTTTTTTAAACCGTTCAGCATAGGGCCAACCAGGACTTACGAAAATAAAACCCACGGAGGAAATAAAATATTAAAACCAAAGGGACTATTATGCCTTGCATAACCACCCCATTTTATTCTAGAATAAAATAGGTCCCCCTTTGTCTTTTCCCTTTGGCCTTTGGTTTTCTGCCTTAGGTGTTTTCCTTTCTAAGTTCTGTCGGAGGTGGAACCGGGACCAATCCCAGACTTGGAAATTCCTTCTAAGTTCGAGTCTTGTTCCTTCCCCGGTTCTGGTTCTGACAGACCTTGGTTTTCATTTCTTTTGTTCTTTGTCGGAGTCGTGTCTGGGCCCGGTTCAAAATGTTGAATTTTCTCAAGTTCCTCGTTTTGGTCCCGTCTCGGGTCTGACCCCACCTTTTCTTTTCTCTTCATTGGTCTTTATCGGTTTGTGTCCTTTGCCTTAGGTGTTTTCTTTTTGGCCTTGGGCATTTTGTTTCATGTGTTTTGGCAGACCCGGAACCAAAACCAATTCCAAACTTGGAAATTTTTCCAAGCTCCATTTTTGTTCCTTCCCCGACCCCGGTCCCACCGCTTAGGTCTTCTCTCCCTTGTGTTTCTGTTTGCATTGTTCCGCTTGTCCTGTTCTTTTCATTTTGTTTCCTTTTTGCTTTATCATGGGGTTGTCCTCCCCTTTCCTTGTTCTCTTTTTGTTCCTTTCTTCCTCCTCTTTTGGATGGCGCCGAAGGCGGGTTCGGAACGAAATCTGAACCTGAAACTTGGAGAAGTTTCTGGTTCAAATTTTGGTTCCAACCCTAGTTCCACCTTGTTCGTCACTCTGCCCCACCTTTTCTAGTGCTTTGTTCCCATCCTTTGCATTTTGGGGTTTCTCGCAGACACGGATCTAGGACTGGGTATGAACTTTGGAATGTTGATTATTTCCCTAGCACATTCCTGCCTCAACTCCGGTCCCGAGTCCGGTTTTCTTTTGGCTCCGCCCCCGCCAGTTTCAGGGCGAGGGATGTCGTTTGTGGGTCATATTTTGTCCCGATCCCGGTTCCACCAGGATTCATCAAGTTTTACCCTCTCATCCCGTTTTAGTTTTGGTCCTGGTTTCACCAGTTTTAAATAGTGTGTTCCCATTCGGTTTTGACCCCACCTCCATCGGTTTTATATTTCTTTTTGATAAAATTGGAGGCATGATAAATAATGATATATCTTACTTGCCTTTGGGAACTAATGGAGACCTTATTTTGTAGGATCAAGTCATGGGCATGAGGATATTTCTTAAGGATCTCGATGAAGGGTCTTGCCGACTGCCTTCAGATGGGTTCTTATATCGCCATAAGGTTCTCTCCCCACCAAGAGGTCTCAGCAAGATCTTCAGGTCTCACCGACGGGCGGCAAAGGGTATTCACTATCGACACAATGTTCTCTCTTCGCCAGGATGTCTCGACGAACCCCTAATGTCTCACCGACTGAGTAAAGGGCCTCGATATGTTTACCTTCAATGGGAGTCATGCTAAAACAAAAACAAAAAATAGCACAAGAGGGTCAACAAAGGATGTCAAGGAGACTCCAAAGAAAATAAGGGTTTTGCCATGTGGTCTCAGCGACCATCTCATGTCTTGCCGATAGCGACGAATCCGCCAATGAAGGAACATATCGTTGTAGCTCTTGGTGCCCACCATGACGTCTTGCCAAAGGTGGATGTCCTGTCGATCGAAGGAGGGGTCCACCGAAAGAAATGAGAGCTCGCCGAGAGGACGTGATTTCACCATCTCATCTGGCTGAGAGGAAGCAGTCTTACTAAGGATCCTTGCAAGATTGGTATGATCTTTGTGGCTCACTAGAACCTCACACCGAGTGGCCTGTGCTACACTGACAAACTTGCAGAAGAGAGGATCTGGAGTGGGAAGAGCACCAAACAAGGGAGAAGATGAAGCCATGAGTCAAATGGACAGTTGTGAGGTCTGCTAATAGAGGAAGCTCAGCATTAATGGCGATATTTTGGGGCACTCAGAGCAGCTCTGTTGGAGATTCGAAATGGACATGGAGGCTAGAAATAAGTGCGGTAGCTGTAAAAGATCTACAGAGCACCTCAGGGGACAATCTTCACCGACATAAGATAGCAAGGATTCAGATTTATTGCGAAATCCACTTTTGTTAAAGATCTGGGCACTAACTTCTTGACACCATGGGATATTTTGTAAACCCTAAAAATGGACGCCGACATTCTTCTCAGGGAGACGTATATATGGCATTCTTGCCTCTTTGTAAAAGGGTTCCAAAAATTTTAGTGTTAGCACTTCTAGATTAGAACTTTTAGGTTTAGAGAACTGTTTAGAGCTAGAACTATTAGGAGTAAGTCAGCTAGCAGGAGATTGAGTTGCATCTTGATTCTCAGTAATGAGAGCTTCTTATATCTTCTTAGTTAGTAGTTATATTTCAGTATAGATTGTAATGTATTTTCAAAGTTCTTCTAGTGTAAATGGAAGCAGTTTGAAGACACAGATTTCTCTATACACTGGTGATTGTGCCAGATTTGTAAATGTTGCTTATCTGTCTAACCCACAGTAGAAGCAACCAGATTCGAATCTACTTCATATTGTGTTCCAGAATGGTATTTATATAAAATTAATCATCTAATTTTGAAAACTTTCAAGGAATGAAATCTCATTTTGTGTTTTTCTTAAATGGTAGTTTATAATCAGTTGTTAAAAATCAGCACTATGAATGAATGATACTGTGTGTTAATCACAAGTTAATTATGTTCTTCAATTTTAGTTAGCAAATTCCTTGAAAGGCGATAAGTCTAGTTAAATTGGATGAACTATTGTTCTTTTCTATTCCAAAACCTTGATCCATCTTTTTGTATTTCTTTAAAACCCCTGGTTAGAATAGGTTTTATTTCATGCTTGATCTTAGAACAATCCAGAAGCCCAACACCAGCAGGCCCCTTGAATATTACTGTCGCATTGGCCACTAAGTAACATCAGCACAGTTGATAACCAACTAACAAGACCTTGGGAGCTAAGGAATCCATGTGTTTCCCTTCTCTTTCAGGAGAAGCAGAGTAGCAATACTCTGTTTAGCATTGTTGTGGTGCCAAAATCGCCATCAGCGGTGTTAGCATTGTTATGTGTTAATCACAAGTTAATTATGTTCTTCAGTTTTAGTTAGCAAATTCCTTGAAAGGCAATAAGTCTGGTTAAATTGGATGAACTATTGTTCTTTTCTGTTCCAAAACCCTGATCCATCTTTTTGTATTTCTTTAAAACCCCTGGTTAGAATAGGTTTTATTTCATGCTTGATCTTAGAACAATCCGAGTAACACTAGTGGGCCTTTAATATTCTTGTCATTGGCCATTGAGTAGCTGCTCCCGGCTGGTGAGACCCAACTACCAAGACCTTGGGACCTAAGATATCCATGTGATCATCTTTCTCTTTACCGGGGAGAAAAAGTAGCAATATTACGTTTGCAATGTTCTTTGTGCCATCGGGGCGATCAACGGTGTCATGATTTCTTAGCATTGAAGAGGAAGAAGATGACCTCTCTCTAGCCTTTCCTTTGCCTCGTCCTCATAAAAAAATGTTTTCCTGGCCATTTCTTCCCCGAAGGTATCCATCCATTCTTCATCAAAAAGATCAACACCCTAGGTCGTAGGGATACACAACATATCCCGTATGGCTTTAGCAGAAATGGTAACCCTGACCCCACTGCCTTGAATGGATTTTGTTGTTCTATTGAATTTATTTGCACATGCATTGACCAACTCCGTGCATGGATGTACGATAGATATTATAAACTATGGCAAACCATAATTCCAGAGTCAAAACGCAAAACCCTCTGATGGTTCATGCTCCAACATCCTCTAAAATGCACTCTCCCTAAAATTTTTAGGGTTAGCTGACAACTTAGGGTCAAAAAATTTATCAATGACATCTTGCACCACCTCTCTTGGGATGTGTTTATTAGGTAGTACCTTCTTACAGAATTTGAATGGTCGTTCCTCGACTGTTGGGGCATTGGCGAATGAGTTCCACCCAAAAATATCAGTGTAGCCAAGCCTTCTGCTTGAAACTATAGTGTTTCTACCAAAGGTTGAAACTTTTTCCATGGCTGTATGAGAAAGTTGTAGAGAGTTTCCTTGATGACAAGGCCACTTTCCTTTCACTTATTTTGAAAAATCTACTTTTGAATGAAATTAATTCACTTGCTCATACATGCAGTTAAGGCTATGTCATTACTGTAGGTCCATTAAATGCTGCCATTGAGGTGATACGTGTGGATTGGAGGTCCATATCCCTCAGGAATGCCAAAAACCCCATGAGAATAGAATTAGTACATTCTCCCTACTGCCTTTTTATCAAATAAACTCATTGCATTGAAAAGTGTGTTGTTTGCTATGTGAAACATGCTGAGGTGATACAAGGTACCCCTGAAAAGATGTGACCATTAATTTTTTAGAGCTTAGGGTGTTAATCCATGTCTCTTCTCATTTGTAATATATCTAGCACTAATGATGGTAAAGGACACATGTCAACAATTGACATACAAGAGCATTTACTCCCAATGCCCAAATTTATTTCTCAAGATGTTCTGTCAGATCCTCTATAGGATTTATCTACCCTTCTCTGTTTTTCCTTGATATTTTCCCATTTCCGTTTGGCCAAAAATATAATTTCTGTTGGTTGGGTTCATCGGCTTCACTTTCTATATATAGCTATGCCACCTTTTACAATATTCATTCAAAAACATAGCTCCTTAAGTTTAGTAAGCTTGCCATTGTCTTTTATTTTGTCATAATTCACTGCTCTTTTAGAATTTCTGCTCACTTGGGTACTCCTATTCAGCTCCTCCCATAGAGGACACAATACTACTTTGTGGGAGAGGTCACTAGTGACCAAATTAAGCACCTAGTGAAGAAATGTGACCGTCTTGTCATGGTTGCGTTCAAGTGGGTAGTCAGCCTAGACTTCTTCAACGATGAAAACTAGCTCCGGAGCAACTGCAATGTCCTTTCCCGCTTCATGGCCTCACTGCTTGACCTGAATGTGCACAAGCCCATGATAATTGAGTTGTGCCACCAGATGTTCGACACTTCACTGATGGAAGGGATTGGTGAGATAGTGCAAGTGGCCATCCTAGCGTTGGTATCTCGAGCGCTATGGATCTTCACAGGCACGTGGACTTTGGAATAGACATACCCTGGTTGCCCTTCCTTTATGACTTCCACACTATGGACCTTGAGACACACTATTTCTCTTCTCAACCAGCGACCACTTTTCTACTACAAGAGTACAGCGTGGAGCACATTCTGGGACTCACTTGGAAGAAGCACTTTGACTTCCTGGTGTAGAGTCACGACAAATAGGCCCTGGGTCTACGTTGTGTGGAGCCCGCGTGTGTTGTGTGTTCAACCCTTTTTTGCACCTATCAAATAAGAAGAAGAAGAAGGAGAACCCAAAAATGAGCGCTTTTTACTTCATCGACAATGGTTGGAGGCTTTACTTTATTATTTTTGCATGTTGCCTCTTCTTTTTGCTTCTTTTTGCTCTACTACTCTTTTGGGTTTGCTCGAGAGAGCCTCATGTTTAAATTTGAGCCTCGGTCTTTGCATTATATTGTAAATTTTTTGATGAATATAATATAATACAACTTTTCATTTCTTTAGTGTTGTTCTCAGATGGCTTATTCTCAAAATTTAGAATGTATTTACAATTTTTTTTACATATGGTACATAACTGTTAAATTTTTTAAAGAACTGTGTATTTTAATGGAATAACTTCAGAAAAATACCATTCATTGGTATATCTAAAGCGTTTCCTTCCATATCTTCAAGTTTGTATGCATTATTCTCCTTGCATGCACTAATTCAGAAGGCTCCCTTCCATAGCACTTCAAATTTCATGTGTTTCCTTGGTTTTGCAGTACGTTCATCGTATTTCAGCACTAAGCTCCCCTCTCTGAATTCTGGGTTAGAAGTCTTTTTGTTGAAACACCACTTTACTGTTTGTTGATGGGTAATCATGGTTTCATATGCTTTTTCTCTATCTTCTTCTAGCTTGAGGAGTTCTACTAGCCGTACTTCCATTCTGCTGCTTTCTTCAATTTCTAGAGCTTTCAATAGTTGTAAGGTAGGAATCTCTATGGAAACGTGTAACACTACCTATTTTCCATACACCAATTCATAAGGGGAAGTCTTCAGAATTTGCTTGGGAGTAATCCGGTCTGCCCATAGAGTAGCTCGTAGATGTTTGTGCCAATCCCTTTGTCGTTCTGCTCCAATGCTCTTGATTAACCTAATTAGGTTTTTGTTGTTTGATTTTGCTAACCCATTTCATTACATGTAGTAATTTGATGAAGTTTTTAGGAAAATCCCATGTCTGATAGCAAAATTTGACATTCCTGATCCTACAAAGGCTTGAGCATTGTTGGATATGATGGTCTTGGGTGGGCCAAATCTAGCTACTAACTCTTCAAGGAAATTAATAATTTCCCCCCTCTGTGGAATTTTTTAGGGCTACAGCCTCTGTCCACCTTGAGAAGTAGTCAATTGCAATGAGGACCCACTTATCTCCAATGCTGGAAATAGGATTTATCATTCCAATAAAATCCAAACCCCATTGAGCAAAGGGTTCCTCAGTTACAAATGGGCTAATAGGTAGAGTGGCATTCTTTCTTTTTCCAACAATATATTGGCATTGGGTACACTTTTGCACCAAATGGTGTGCTTCGACAAACATAGAGGGATAATAATATCCTACTCACATGATTTTTGAAGCAGTAGTCTTGGTAGAGAAATGTCCACCCTTAGGACATTGATGGAATTCATTGAGAACTCTTTCCTCCTGTAGCTTGTCTAGACATCAGAGTAGTACACTATCATAATTTCTTTTGAATAATATGCCCTCAGTTAATACATACCTAGTGCCTTGCAATCAGTAATATCACCTTTTATGGAACAAAAGGTCGGTCGGGTAATACCCCTTTTGCATATACTGTGTCCGATCAACCATCCAAGATTCCTCAGACTTGAATTGGTTTGAGTAGACCTGGTCGGTCTCTCTTTCTATTCCATGACTTGATTCCTGTGCAATGTATTCACATAGACCTCTTCCCCAAACAAGCTCGGTTGGTCTAATGTCCACATCATATTCTAGGATCTTGGTGATCCAATTTTCCCTCTTTTCTATTATCTCACCTTTTGTAATGTATTCCTACACACTTGGATGTGCTACGAGAATAGTGATCCTCTTGGCCGATACCAAGTGTCGGAACTTCTTCAAACTTTTAATAATGGAAAAATCCTATTTTTCTACAAAAATGTACCTGGCTTCATAATCTTTCAAGATCCTTGAATGGAATGCTATAGGATTTTCCCCATTTCCCTCCCAACACTTTTGAGTGAGTACCATAGCTATACTATGTTGGCCACTGTACACATAGAGTAGAAAGTCTTTGGAAAAATATGGGCTGGCCAACACC
>VDFB02347698.1:0-37692 GCA_007258455.2 Sequoia sempervirens | reverse complement strand
TTGGTGGGGAGAGAACCTTATGGCGATATAAGAACCCATCTGAAGGTAGTTGGCAAGACCCTTCATCGAGATCCTTAAGAAATATCCTCATGCCCATGACTTGATCCTACAAAATAAGGTCTCCATTAGTTCCCAAAGGCAAGTAAGATATATCATTATTTATCATGCCTCCAATTTTATCAAAAAGAAATATAAAACCAATGGAGGTGGGGTCAAAACCAAATGGGAACACACTATTTAAAATTGGTGAAACTAGGACCAAAACTAAAATAGGACGAGAGGGTAAAACTTGATGAATCCTGGTGGAACCGGGATCGGGACAAAATATGACCCACAAACGACATCCCTCGCCCTGAAACTGGCGGGGGCGGAGCCAAAAGAAAACCAGACTCGGGACCGAAGTCGAGGCGGGAATGTGCTAGGGAAATAATCAACATTCCCAAGTTCATACCCAGTCCTAGATCCGTGTCTGCGAGAAACCCCAAAACGCAAAGGATGGGAACAAAGCACCAAAAAAGGTGGGGCAGAGTGACGAACAAGGTGGAACTAGGGTTGGAACCAAAATTTGAACCAGAAACTTCTCCAAGTTTCAGGTTCAGATTCCGTTCCGAACCCGCCTTCGGCGCCATCCAAAAGAGGAGGAAGAAAGGAACAAAAAGAGAACAAGGAAAGGGGAGGACAACCCCATGATAAAGCAAAAAGGAAACAAAATGAAAAGAACAGGACAAGCGGAACAACACGAACAGACGCACAAGGGAGAGAAGACCTAAGCGGTGGGACCGGGGTCGGGGAAGGAACAAAAACAGAGCTTGGAAAAATTTCCAAGTTCGAAATTGGTTTTGGTTCTGGGTCTGCCAAAACACATGAAACAAAATGCCCAAGGCCAAAAAGAAAACACCTAAGGCAAAGGACACAAACCAACAAAGACCAATGAAGAGAAAAGAAAAGGTGGGGTCAGACCCGAGATGGGACCAAAACGAGGAACTTGAGAAAATTCAACATTCAGAACCGGGCCCAGACACGACTCTGACAAAGAACAAAAGAAACGAAAACCAAGGTCTGTCAGAACCAGAACTGGGGAAGGAACAAGACCCGAACTTAGAAGGAATTTCCAAGTCCGGGATTGGTCCCGGTTCCACCTCCGACAGAACTTAGAAAGGAAAACACCTAAGGCAGAAAACCAAAGGCCAAAGGGAAAAGACAAAGGGGGACCTATTTTATTCCAGAATAAAATGGGGTGGTTATGCAAGGCATAACAGTCCCTTTGGTCTTAATATTTTATTTCCTCCGCGGGTTTTATTTTCGTAAGTCCTGGTTGGCCCTATGCTGAACGGTTTTAAAAAAACTTATGTCGTTGTTTTCCATCCGCCTAGTAATGTCCCCTTGCCCTTTAATGAATGTTTTATTTTTTAGAAGGATGAAATTCGCTCTATCGTCAATCAAAATGAATTCAAGATCAATGGTTTCCTGCCATCCTATGATTGGGAATTGTAGGATGGCGATATTGTGGGTGGGCGACACGTGTCCCATCTAGGGGATCAAATTTGTGCAACTATTCATCAATTGTCCTTTGATCTGAGTCATTCCCTGCCATCCCACAATGGTGCTTTGGTTGATTGCGAAATCACAGGCGGGTGCCACGTGGACTGTACAAGGTGGGGCCCAAGGAAATTTTTGTGCGATATATTTTAAATGTTTCATTGCTTCCAAAGAAAAATATTTAAAATGAAATATTTGACAAGGCCGGGGGGAAATTCATTAAAAATGAGCAAAAGCGGAGAAATTAGGGCAACTAGTCAAGTCAGGAGCAGGCTGCGCAACATACAAAATGGTATACCCATCCATGGCCTGCCTGCCTCTAACGGTCTGTCAGATGTCAGAATGATAGGACCCATCCCGTGTCATTGCCAATAGCTAGCCTGCCTTCTACATAGAAAATAACCTAATTTGTAACCCTCACATTTTTTTATTTTTGAGCCCACATACAATGGTTAAACTTTTATATATGTTTTGTTTAATGTATTTAAAAAATATTTTATAAATTATTTATAATATAAAATAATTTTTTAATATAGTAAACAAATATATATAAACTCTTTAATATTTTTTATTAGTGATTTTAGTGGTATATTAAAAAAAAAACATATTTTGATAGTTTAATACATTCAAAATATTTCTAATATATTTCTAATTTAAAATATATATTGTTTAATTTTTTAAATATATATATTTTTTTCAAAAATATATTTTTATTTATTTTTAAATATATTATACATACAAAATTACATAATCAATAATATATAATAGATTTTGGTGAATATGTCTAGGTATGTTAATACAATACACTGAAAATTACATGCATTATAGCCAGCACCTGGGTGGGCTCCCCCTACCTCCTTTCTTTTCTCATCCCTGCACTGATGTGCTAGGAGTTGAGGTGGCGAAAAGGAAGGGGCTATGGGGGATGTAGGTGGGTGTGACTAGGAGGCTAGTCATGTGATGGAGGCAACAATTTTCTTCATAGAGCTCGAGGATGTCATAGGCATCATTCCCTTAAGGTAGTTTCATGTAGATTAAACGTGGCACGTGTGGAGGTAAGTCATTTGGGTCCCATAGGCTTCTTTGGCCTTGTGGACATCATTAAAATTTTTCATTTCATTCCATTTCATATCGGTTGGTGGCAACTTTAGTGGCGGACATTTACAACAGAATTTATTTGTTTTAGTGGTGGCATTCATGGTGAAGTGATCTCTCTCTGTCATTGAAGTCTCTGTGGATGACCTGGAAAAGTTTGGTGTGGACACGCCAATCTCTCTGAAATCTTCAGCTAGAAAATCCTCCTTCAGAGAAGTTAAAGACCAACAAGTGAAGCAAATTCTCTTAAGCAAGGACCTATTAGTTCTAGTGGCAACCAAAATGATCCTAGGAGCTGGTCATTTGGCTAACAAGGAGTTCGGCAGGGACAATCTACACATCTCCTCCCAGTTTTTGGAATCTCTTCTGGACAATGGTGAGTCCAATGTTGTGGCTAAACTATTGTTGGTTAAGATGTTTCACAAGGATCTAGTGGGAGGCATTAATGAAGTGTTGAGGTTTGTGGTGGAGGGTAGAGGTGTCCCAAGACTGAGTAACTTTGCAGCTATTCGAGGTTCAGACGAGGTCATAAATCTTTTCCTGTTCCTTCTTGACTTGAGCGGTCCGACATTGAGCAAACACAGAATGCTGGTGGCGGTGGCCATTGAATTCCTGAAGAAATTCTTCAGCCTGATGGTTGTGGGTGATGTCGAGTGGGTAAAAGTCTTTGAATATTTTTTTGTTTTAAATAATTTCCTATGACTTCCTTTTATAGTTGTTGGTTCTGATAGTTTTTAGAGTTTATCTCTATGGTCCAATGCCATCTTTCAGTCCCGGAGTTTATAAATTTGACCTCTAATGGCTAGTTTGGGAGTTTTGGGTGACTGGGGATTCATATGTTTAGGGTCAAGGCTGAACCCTTATGGAATTTTGGGTTGGTAGTTGGCTTGGATGGCGGGGTGGTGGTTTCTGGATGGAGGGGTCTCCCTATCTTTGGCTGGTTGGGTCTCGTTTTGACCATCTTCGGGGTGGTTTTTGGTAGTGGTGGTTGGGATGGGTTTGCTAGTAATCAATGGCGGAAGCTTTCCTACATTTGTAGATGGTTGTACCTTTTTTAATCTAATATATAAATCAATCTTGTGAATCAAAAAAAAAAATCAATTTTTAATCAATTTTTTAGTTTAAATTCTATAAAATATTCAATTAATTAGTTGTATTGTTTGTTATTGTTTAAATTATGATATAATTGGTTTTTATTTTACAATTATAAATAAGGTTTTCATTTTAGGTAATGCATAAAAAATAATGTGATCATCTTAGATCTAAAACATAAATCAAAAGGTATAAATATATAATTTTCAAAATTACATCTATATTTGATCTTTAATAAAAACATAAACTAATATAATTTAATTAACCGCAATCTAAATCCCAACCCTACTATTAACCCCAATCTTAAGCCTAACAATAACCCTAAGTGAACACTTATCCTAATTGAACTTTAACCCTGATTTAGCCCAAACCCTAACCTTAACCCTAACCCTAATTAAACTCTAGCCCTGATTGAAATCTAACCCTAATTAAACTCTAGCCCTAATTGAACCCCAACCCTAACCTAAAACCTATTTGTTCCTAACCCTAGTATCTCACAAATACAAGATCGAGACCTTTCCAACTCTGGTAAACCTTATTTGATAGTGATAAAAGCTACCTTATCTTTCATTAAGGTAGAAAATTTTTGTTATACAACATGCCCCTTGAAAATTGGAGATAGGCATTGCAAAAAGAATGTAAACACTAATGAAAATGGCCAGTGGTATTGTGGAAGATGTGATAAAACTTTCCCTGAATGTGATTATAAATGTATACTTCAATGCAAAGTGCAAGACCATACTTCATTCACTTGGATTACAACTTTTGAAGAAGTGGCAGAAGAAATTATGGGTGTTACAACAAAAGAATTGAACATTTTGAAGCATGAAAAACAAGATGATGTTAAGTTTTCACACATTATACAAAAGGTCCTTTTCAAAAGATACATATTTAAATTTCAAGTGAAAAAGAGACTTATAATGATGAACAAAGGATTAAATGCATAGTCATAAAAACAACAAAGTTTGATTATTCATCTTAGAGCAAAGCTTTATTAGACTCAATTGCAAAGCTATAGGTTTCATAACATTCAAATGCTTGAATGTATATAATGTTAACAATGTATTCAAACATTTAAAAACAATAAATAGTGGATATATCTAAGTTAGTTAATTCCATTTTGTCATGATATACTTCTTTGATGTTGTCAATACTAAATCTAATGATTGATGAACATTTCTGTTTTTAAATTTAGTGTTCTTGGTTGATTGTTGTTATAGGAAAGTTGGTATGATTTCAAATTTGAATGTGTACCCTTATATATGGGAATTGAGATAAACAATGACACAAACAATAATGAAATCAAATTGATTGCTTTCCAAATTCATATTCATGAAAATGTAAGCATTTTTTCAAGTCAATAGGCATCTTGATAAAGATAACTCTCGGTGTGTTTTACATATATTATTAATTAATATAGGTATGCTAGTTAATTAAATTATGAACTATATTTTATTTTTATTATATATTGAATTGCTAAAAGATGTAGAATTCTTAATACTAAATATATAGGAAAATGGTTAAAAAATTACATATTTTTCAAAAAATAAAACATAGTGTGTAATTTAAAATACAAATTAAATAATTCTTATAATATTTATATTATTATTTATTGAATATTTTATAGAATTTAAACTAAAAAATTATCCTCCCCCTCTCGCTCTCCCTCTCTCCCCCTCCTACATATATCTCCCTCTTCCCCATCTTCTATCTCTCCCTCCTCTACATATCTCTCTCCCTTTCTCCCTCCCTCCCTCTGCCTCTCGACTTCCTGACGGACCGGATCGACGCGCCTCTGCTTTATCCTCTGATCTCGACGCCGATCTTTGTCCTTCGTCTCCCGATATTTCGACCTACACCCCCATCCATTTTATCCCTTTCCTCACTTATATCTTCATCTCCCTACCTCCCATCCATAGAGAGATACAAAGGTGAGCGACTGACCCTTCCCAAAGATCCACCAATCTCAACACTACTCCCAACTATTTTGAGCATTTAAGTACATATTGTATGCTAGATTAGGAGGCATGTGTCAAGCTCATATTTATTGATGCAAAATAGGTCCAAAGTCACAAATTTGATGTAGAGTTAGTTATAATTTTGTACAAAATTTCAAGTGCCACATAGAGCAAAGATATTCCAGTTTTTTTTATCATGTCATCAAATTTAGCACTTCATCAAGATTTGTATCTTCATCAACATTAACAAAAGCAAAGGTATGTACTTGAATCCCTTGCATTTAAATTTTTCTATATATATAAATATTTTAATATTTTCCCTCAAATCCATAATATATATATTAGTGTGTATTTATTTATTGTAATAAAGAATTAACCTAAGTAACACATTAAGAATTCTAAGGATTTGTGCTGACAAAAACAATGTTTTTTGTTGATGTCTGGCTGTATAGTTTAAAAAGCTCAAAATATGAATAGATGTTAAGGCCATAAGCCATGTAGCTTACAATGCAAAAATAAGGAAGGAAACTGCTATCAATTTTAATCTTACACCTATCACCATATGAAAAATCACATGTAGTATTATCTAAAATTAATTCTTGACATATTACCTTATAAAATACACTCTACCAATTCTAATAAAATTCTCCCAAGAAAGAAACCCTATGAACATTATGTCACGTGTTATATTTATTAATGTCTTAATATTAGTTTATAAATCGAAAAATTAATTATAAAATATTTTAAAATCACTACAACATTTCAATTCAAAATTAATATTTGACATTACAAATAAAATTAAACTAAATTTAATTTTTAAAATCCATAAAAATATTTATATTATCTATTTAGTTTTACTAATTACACTAATAGCACTAAATTAAATTAAATTAAATATTCATTTTATAAGTTAATTAAATAACATACTGTGAATTTTAGAATAAATTAACAAATAAGATCTATATAAAAATCAATCCTTTATTTATTTTCTTTTGTGTCCAAACTTCCCTATTTCATTTTCAAAATTATAATAAATTTAGATATCATAATTAAACACAAAAATTCATTATTTCATTCTAATCCTAACCCCTAGCGTTAAAACTCCCAACTTCTATTTGGACTTAACCCTGCCCCCACTGAACACCTTCCAAATCTGGATTCTAATCTATCAATGCAGCAAATAATTGAATTCTACTCCCCTAACCCAACCTCAATCCCCCTAACTAAACCCTAAACCTAACTCTAATCAAACCCTAACCCAAACCTACTTGATTCATAATCCCAACCCTAACCCTAACCCTAATTGAACTTTAAAACTAACCTTAATTAAGTATTAACCCTAATTGAACATTTATTGAACAGTAGTCTTAATTGTACCATAACCCTAGCTTTGAACTACAATTGAACTCTAATTCTAACCCTAACACTAATTATTATCCTAATTGAACCTTAACCCCAACCCTAACCTTATCCTTGATCCTATTTGAACTCTTATTCAATTCATAACCTTAATTAAACCCCAACCTCATCCTCAATCCTAACCCAAATTGAACATTAATTGAACTCTAACTTTTTAGTTGAAAATATTAAAGTGCCTTAGATTTTCCCATTCATCATCATTTATCATTCAATTCCTAATAGAACTCCAAAAAATTATACTTTTATAATGTTTTAATACACACCTAATATTAAGGGTTTAGAGTTTAAAGGTTAAGGGTTTAGGGTTAAGGGGAGAGAGATAGAGGGAGTGAGTGAGTGACCCATTTACATATTATTCTTTTATTCTTCATCAGTTAAATATTTAGTTACCCATTTACCATTAGTAGAAATGACCCAAGAATTTAATAGAATGGACTACTCATATAATAACTTGCATTATGGAGCTCAATTCTCTGATATATTATTGCTTATCAAATCCTTTGTAAATAATTGTAAACTTATGACTCCATTTAAGCATTTAATTGATTTTCTTTGAATCAAAGCAAAACATAGACACACAATTGAACAATTCTCAAAAGAAGAATGACAACATCATTAACATTTCATTCAAAATTCACTCAAATCCACATAAGGAGAGAAAATATATTAGAATTATACGTTTATTCATGCTTATAAGTCATATCTACATACAATTTAAGATAATTTGTATATATTCATCCAAAACTCAAAATAGGCTATCTATTCTATTCCATGCACTTGGGGTTTTAACAGCTAATGGCACCATAGATATCACTTCCTCATCAGAGGATAGATATCTTTCTACCCATATATTCAACTCAAAACCTAGCTAGAGCTTTCATCAGTTCTCTCCCTACAAATGAGCCTTGAATTCCCTTTTATATGACAAGGGAGCAACAAGCTTTGGGCTCAAATGTAATTTCACCACAAATTTTCATTTGAACAAAATCTCCATTGTATTTGACTTTCATTACAAAACTTTCCACATGTTGAATCTGCAAAACATAGTGTACAAATCAGAGCTTAAAAGAAAAGGAACACAAATTTTCATCAATCCCTTGTCGCTATCCACGCAAAAATCCAAGCAACCAAATTGCCATGAAGGCACCACAGCAACTTCTTATTTATCCGCCACCCTCCCCTTACCAACACTTAGACCCCAGTATACATGCCCGCTTCTAGTTGTTGCCTAATACGATAGACCCTCAGCCTCCTCTTCTTTCTTGTTCTTTCACAATATGGTTCTAGTCTGTCTGCTTGGGGTTTTAATAGCCAATGGCACCACAAATATCACTTCCTCTTCAGAGGGAAGACTGTGATTGAAGTGAGCTAAATACCGATAGTAGTCGGAGTCGGTCTCTGTTACATCATCAGAAGTGTTGCTCGTAAGGTTAATGGGCGAGTGTTGGCATCCAGAGGAGCCATGCCCATACCTTATTTTCCTACCGACACTAGTAGTAGAGCATACCGATTGCTTGCCTTTGTCATCTACCAATTGAGCAACAACATCCTGGAATTGCAACCTTCTACTACATCTAGTGGGCACAAGCTTGGGCTTGTCAACCAAAGCACCTTCCTGAATAGCAAGACCGAGCTTTTGTGAGCTCAAACGAACAGACCTCCTTACTGACTTACTCATTTTATCTTATCAGACAAGCACTCAAACTTGATTAGACTTAGCCCACAAAGTGCTCTAATTGCTACAAGAATTACACTATTAGCAGTTAATTCCTCTTGTATTTATTGTGCGAGGTAATGGCAACCTTCATCAATGCTTAGTAAAAATGCATGTGCAAACATGGCAATTTGGTGGCGTATGTACTGTCACCATTTAACTAGAGCTGCATGAGAATCCACAAATCACCCTTCATGATTTCCGACAACATCTTCACACAAATTGAGATTTACGTGACTACGCAAGCAAGGAATAATTCATTAATGCTTCACCAGTTGTATGATAAAATGACCACCATGTGTCATTTTCCAACTTTGAATACTGCCCGTTGATCTCCTGAAGAGTTGGCAGATCAAACGGTTTATCTCGGGATAACTTGGTTTGACATCCAACAAAGCATTGTTCACCTTCCTCATGACCAATAACATTAATCCATGTTGGAAGGTCCTATGCAATTTGCAAACTGAATGGCTGGAGCTACACATTGCAATCTCATCGAGCTCATGGCTTTTAACCAGCTTTCATCTTGCTCCTACGAGCTAGCAAGGAACAACAGAGATTTACATTATCTTTTGATCTTGGTTGTCGATCTCAAGCCACGGGTTATGAGCTCAATAGTGGAGATTGGGCCCCACATTCCATAGAGGACACACATCTACCTTTTGTTGACCTCTCGCCAAATAATAGGGTGACACCTTAGGTCTACGAGTTGGTGGTGTATGATCGAGATCTTCTCCCATATCTATGAATCTGAAAAACCTACACATTGCACAGTTAGTATCTAACAAAAGGATTTAGCTAAGCCGTTGGCGACATGACCATTGGGGTTAATGGCTTAGGTTTACATCACCAGATTAAAATTAAAACCCAACTTTAATTTTAATACTTTATTTCCTCCGCAGGGTTTTATTTCCTAAGTCTCGGTTGGCCCCATGTTTCATCTTTTAAAAAATAACTTATCTTGTTGTTTGTCGTCCACCTAGTAATGCCCACTTCTCCTTTTAATGAATATTTTATTTTGCAAGGGTTGATTTAGTGTTTCCGTTGTTCTATTTCTTGTAGATATCAATGGTTCCCGCTATCTCGTGATCAGGAATTGAAGGATCAAGCAAAAAATCACGGGTGGTGCCACATGTCTTCATCCGATGAAGCCAAAGAGTAAAGGAAACACTAGCTTCATTCAAGGGGCAGATTACTAAAGCGCGTTCTCACATGCAATTTAAAATGACGTATATGTTATAATCCTTTCAATCAAAAAGCCGCCTGGTGTTAACCATTACGGTTGGTACCCAGAAAGAAGGAACGATCATTGATCGTGATCATCGATTGCCTACCACTGCTAAATCGGTTTTAGGATTGGCGCATAGAAAACACCATGTGGACTTCTATAGTGTATGCGGTAAGGTGGGCCTTGCCCGGGCGTGTTGGCAATTGTGTCACTGCTTTGAAGGTGGTCATCGATGATTTGATCGTGTTGAAGAATCGATGGTTCAATTTAAATCTGCATCAAATATGGTTGGAGCCATTCGTGCAGCGCGAAATTGAGCTTTAATGGCGGATGAGACACTTGCTAGCGTAATTTGATCGATAATAAAATCAATTTTCCTGCTTGGTCTGTACCACAAAGCATTCAACTATTTCATGGAGCAGTTTCAGAGCCAAAGGTAGAATTGTGAGTTTCTATAGCCAAAATTTGGGAGTTTTGCGAACAAAGCCGTGAGTTTTTTTATGTGCCTCCCAGTCATTTTGCATTTGAATTTGGGAAAGGATTAGCTAGATGTGCTGTGAGCTAGTTGATGAATGTGTTAGAGCTATAGTTTAATTATAGTTGTGAGAAATTACAGTGTTTTGTCCTATAAATTTCTATCTTTGGTTAGTCCTAGCTATCTGAATTATAACATTATAAAGAAGCCCTAGTTTGTCCGAGATGGCACCACCCAAGCAACATTCTGGCCAAACTAAATATTTGAAATGAAACCTATATGATAATTTCCTAGATCAATTTCCCTTGTCAATGAATCATAGAGGGAGGATTGGTCCTGAATGGAGGGAAAATCCTAGGGGAAGGGTTATGTATAATTGAGCCCAACATTGTCGATGCTAGGTTCCTCCTCAATCGCTTGAATTGTTCTCGATTTTGGTAGTATGGATAGAGGACTTGCCCTCACCATTTTCTTTTCAAACGGATGGATGTATGATATGGGGAATATCGTGGTGGTACCAAATGTATTCCCTGATGTAGACCTACTTAGGACAGTGGCTGCAAGATATGACCCTGTTACACAGATAATCAGGGACAATGATGGAAAGGTTCTATTGAGCATTAATAGAGAAGAGGGCCAACATATTTTTGACTTGAGTGAACCGAGCGAAGACTTGGTTCCTATCAACCTTGAGGAAATGAAGCAGGAGTATGCAAATCTGAAATCTCTTTTTAGAGCAAGGTTGCTTCCACCTCATCTGGCTAGGGCAGGAGGTTGAAAATTTCATATCAGCCCCAGTGACCAAGAACCTTTCAAATTAAATTGTTTTGTAAACCATTTCTTGGCCACTTTCTATTATTTATGTCAGGTTTAGGGTTTCAGTCCTGGTATGGTAATGTCCATTGCTTATATGTTCATAGGGGTGCAAATACAACACCCTAACTTCTCTATGACCTATGACTTCACTTCTTTCTTGGCTGAGAGGATGCATGAAGGGTTGTCAAAGCTACAAAACATTAATACCGACACTCAATTCTTTTGGTATTCTATGCTAATGCATATGTTTTTATTTAAGAATGTTGACTTTTTCTCTGAGAGGATGAAATTAAGGAAATCAGTTGATGGAGAAATATTGCCAATACAAATATGGGCTGCAGATTTATCTTGTAATAAGGAAAGCACTAGTTATGTGCAATTTGATAATTTTTTTGCTTCTAGATTAAGGGCTCGATTAATGGTGAGTATACCTAGGATCCCTGAGGAATTACATGATTTCCTCAGGCTAAAGGAGAGGAAGCTAGAATTGAAGGTTTACCATAACTAGGGTGACATTATCCCATACCCAGTCAGCACTGTCTTGAGAGTATATGGTTTTCAGGGAGCCCCTCATATACTGCCATACAATGTGCCACCAAGAGTGGGATTTGTAGAAGTTATGTGGTAAATAGGTTGTATTCATGAGGACAACCTCACTGGAAGGGGTAAGGGAACATTTTTCCCAGATTATACAATGGTTTTTTATTTTGTATTTTCAAAGGGAGGTTGGACGCATTTTGATAATTTCTTTAATGATTACCATTTGAGGTGTGGACCAGAGTGGCAACATGATCTTGAGGGTTTCTTTGCTCTTTTCAGACAAAGAATAAAAACTGGAAAATTTGTGCATGAGTTCAATTTCCCTGAAGACTTGATTAGAAATGAATTTGATTTGAATAGACAAGATTTGAACAAGGAGAAATGGATAGCTTATGGTAAGCTACTAGATGTTGTGCACAAAATGGATATGAAACATAATCCACTGTTGGAGTTCAGTCCCCACCATAAGAAAATTGATTTTCTGATGGGAAACTTCAAGGAAATTATGGGCACATTGAGGATAAAAAAGGTAAATTTAAAATTGAGTTTGGGTGTACAAGAGAAAGGTGCCAAACCAATTGAAACAAGGCTAGCATACCAGCCTATAGAAAGGTGCCAATTTATAGGAGGAAAAAGGATAGTAGTAGTGATGAAGAAGAAGTGGACAGAAAAGGAAAACAGATTATGAAAGTGCCTCCACAACGAAGTCCAAAATTCAAAGTGCCTGGGGCAATCAAAATTATTGATTTAGAATCATCACCGGAAGACAATCCCTCATCACCACCATCTGAGCCAAGCCCTAAGAGGAAAATAATTGATCAACCACAGGAGGATCTAATGGATGAGATTATTGTTATTGATCAAGACATGGAAGTTGAAATGCCTTCCCCCCCTAGGCCAGCTGAATTAGTTTTATCTAATTTAGATATGAAAGGTAAAAGTGTACAAGATGCAAGAATGGAGGTATGCAAGGAGTTTCTAGATGAAAATACATTTGTAAAAACTCCTGTATTATTGCAATTGGTATGAAGGATGAAGTTTGAAGAGTATCAAGATAAATGTAGGCAGAGAAGAGAACTAAGGCCTGATAGGTCAGACCAGGAGAATGATGAGTAGGTGAAAGCTGAATTAATGGAAGAATTCAAGAACATCACTCCTAAAGAAGGAAGAAAACTAGTGAGTCAGGCTGGTGTATTAATTCTGTCAGAATGGGACATTGCAAATGCAGTAGCCTTTAATCCTATTATGAAGTCTAAGAATCCCTTTCAAGACTCTGAAGAAGAGGTCAAGGAAACATTGCAAAACTCTGCTTTTAGTGAGGAATATGAAACTCTGGCAATTTGGGCATTGGCCCTAGAAGGGAGAAAACTAGATGTTTTTGATATTAATCCAATTTTTAAGGGAGGATTTATAATAAAGAGAGCTTCAGAGACCTCAACTATTGAGGCCACTAATTTGACTGAAAGGGAGGAAGTTGAAAGGAAGAGATTAATGGAAAAATATAACCTTTTGATTGAGGAGTACAACAAGATGTAGCATAAAAATGTTGAGTTGCAAATTGAAGTGGAGAGGTTTAGGTATAAGCAGATTGGGGAGACATCAAGTGCTCCAGGAACTAGTACATTACCTTCCACAGCAGGGTCAGTGCCTCCTGCTTCTCCAATTGTTTCCACACTAGGATCTCCCAGTTAGAATCCTATCCTCACCCTTTCTTTAGATGAAGTTGAAGAAGAAATAGAGTGCTCTGTCGATCCTACAAAGAAGAAGCTCTTGCAAAAAATTGATGAATTGCAGGCATCATTAAAGAAAAGTGACAAGGGATCTCTCTTAAAGAAAAAGGAATTGTTACTACTATTTTAAGGCATTTAAATGAAAAGGTTGATAGCAAATTGCTATCTATACATTCTTTATATTCTTTTCTATTAGCAGCAATAAATAATATTGATAGGGATTAGGAAGTAGCGATACCAATAATTGAAAATTGGATCCCTAGGGCTAGTGATCTTGATATCATGTATAAGGCCTCAAGGTTTGATATAAATAATAGGCCCCAATCATTAAAGCCTACTCATGTGTTAGTAAAATCATTGCAAGGTTTTCAGACCTTACCAGATGACTCGAGTAGGAAGATTAGGGAGCTAGTGAAGAATTTCAATGATTGGGGTAACACATTGTTACCTGATATAATTGATGAGCAGGGGAAAATCAAGTCATTTCAATAATGGAAGGCTCAAGCAAGTGAGTCCATCAATGATCAAATCAATTCAATTTGTGATCACACAAATGATGATTTGTTGGTGAGCTGTATGGACAAAATCATTAGTACCAGCTCATTTTTGGAATTTTTTGAAAGGGATGCGAATCAAGTAGCGGTAAAATACACACCTTATAATACCAAGGTGGATGAGGTAATTAATTTTGATTGGATGACTGATGATGAGTACCAAAATTGGGTAACTAAATATTTGAATGAGGAGGAGTAAAAGGAGTTAACTACTAACAGGTGGTAGATCAGATGTTGCGGTTGCAACGATTCCAGTTTTCTGTTGATGGCTTTCTCGGTGTGGTTTTCTTGTAGTTTTTTGCATCAATATTCCTCAGATGATATGATGAACAAGAATATTTTTTAAGGTGGTGGTTGTTGTAACAAATTTTGGAACAATTGACTGGTGACAGGTGTACTTTCTGGCCCGGTGCTTGTTTGCTCCTTCATTTTCTATAAGAAGGATTTCAAGGCCATAAGTACGGGTTAGCAAGTTAGATAATTTTTGTCAAGTCTAGGTGAAGTTGTAGAGCAAATTGTAAAGTATGATGGTTTTAGAGAAATGCAATTTAGGTTTTGAGTCATTCTGTAACAGGTTTTGAGTTCATAGAGATTTAATGTTGTATAACAGTACTAGCATTTGAGTTGAAATGAAAATTCTAGCTCATGTATCTCCATTGTACATGCATATCTAAACTTTGAATGAAATAACTAAGGGTTGTTTTATCCATCTCACTGTTGTGGTGTGTTATTCTATTTTAGCTTTAATTCAAGGAATTAATCAAAATGCTTGAATGGGATTATAGGCAGATATGTGTTGTATAAGGATTTGATAAGTAGTCCTGGGTTAGAATGCATACTGATGAAATTGTAATGCAATATTTTCAGGGATCTTATATGTGATGTATTAAATCTATTATAAACCTCTAGATGCTTATGAATTTGACTCTTGCAATGGATATATGGCACGGATCTAAGTTGTAATTATTAGTGTAGTTTAGTGTTTGTTTGTCTTTGCCTAGAGCTTGCTACAAATTGCAAAATCATTGACCTGTCTGATACAATGGATTACAAAGCCTGCCACCACACCTTAGATAGTTGATATTGTCTACATCAACCAATCTAGCTTACAAGGTCTCATCGTGTTGAGCTATTAAGTGAGACTTCTTCATATGCTATTGTTGTCGTTGTTTATAATGTGGTGCAGAGGCTAAACACATTAAGGGATCACCCCTGTCTCTTGCAGAGCCCAAGTGTAGGAGGCTTTGTGTCCTCATTCTGCTGGGTCCAGTCCTTCGAAGCCTCCTTCACATTGGAATTGGAAATTCCATAGGCAGATTAGAAGACAAACTCGTTACATTGTAAAAAGAACCAGTCATATACGCCACAACCATCGAATAACCACCCTATAACTAACTTTAATATTTTATGATCATGAAACATAAAACACACTAATTTCAAGTGTTGTTACATCATTTGGCTGAAATGTTTTTATTATTTTTTGACCAAACATTAAAATGTACATCATTAAATTAATTATGTAATGGCATAAAAATTAAAAACATCATGAATTAATTATGTAACAACATAAGTCAAATATAATTCTATCAAGAAATTAATATCAAATAGATAATATAACTGCATAACTCATACATTTCAATGTCATTGATCTTCTTCTTCATCCAACTCTTTGTCTATATCATCCGATCCATATTTGAAATTGTAAGGATTGGTCATATCATCATCACTTACTCATCATTATCTAGTTTCTATATGTCATCATCCACATGGAGTATTTCATCTTCAAAGGTTTATTGTTCCTACATCATCATGATCTAGTTCCTCCTCTTTGACAGATCTTGTTAGGACATCATCAACCATCTCAAGGATCCCATCATCATCTAAGTACCACCAGACTGCAGTTCTTCTTAAGATTTTTTCTTCCACCACATTATACTCTACTAGCCTTCCTCTTGGACTGTTCAAATTCAACCTAGTTTACCTCGAACCCTCCGAAAATAGTTAGGTGCCTCACATTGGCTTGGAAAAATATAGGGCTCATTTCCAGCTCGCTCAATCAACCTTGTATTAACCATGGTAAATCCATTATCATGTTCAATAACAGTTCTCTCAGGATCGTTTTCATTCAATCGTATTTCATCATAGACGATGAAAAAAATTACCCAGTTACCTTAAATCACACTCAAGTATATCATCCAAATATCTATAGTATCGATTTTCTGAGACTTTTGGATGTATGTTACTTCTAGATGAAACATTAGTCACCTGAAAGACTACAGTTATACCAGAATCACAAGTTTTCTTCATGTCATCCAACATTTTGATTCAAAATTTACAACCATTGCAACACATAGCCTTGTGGTGTTTCACCTGCAATATGCCAAACATGTAAAAATTATTGCAATATCATCAGTTGATAAACATATTCTTGATGAATGTAATGCAAAGAAAACAATCTCAACATATATATATATATATACCAATATACTCTGAAAATAATTAAATAATATAAGTAGGATTAATATATTTATATCGCACTGCTTATTCTTTTAAACTATATATTAAATCAATTTCCTTTGTGTGTAACATTTTAATCTCCTTAATACGCGAGCTTTAACCAATGAAGCTTACACCTCCCGCGTTAATGTAAGTATCTCGATTGTTGATATTTAGCCCATCCATACCAACTGGTGATTGTTGGCAATGTACAAATGTAGCATCCCACTCTCGGACCAAATCAGACTAAAAAAAATTGAAATTCACAACAAATGACGTATAATTAGTTAAATACAACAGTATACGACCTTAATCTATAATTGATGTATATTAAAGATTAAAAATTAAATAAGTACAATATACATAAAAACCATATGTAAAATTTATTCCAATTAATCTCCATGACCATCTTATAATTACCGCTCACTTTCCTCAATCTACCTTTCCCCATCAGGTACTCCCCTTTGAATTTGTTAATAGAGTTGGGATCCTAAATGCGATCTACATGGATCTTTGCTACAAACTTAGGAAGATATTCACTAATGTACACCATGGTTAGGTATGCCATATATCCCTCCACTATAGAACCCTCAAGATGTGCTCCTTGTCTAACCAAATCCTTCAAAAATTTCAAGTGCCTCTCAACCATCCACATTGACCTTGTGTGTACAGGTCCACACAATTCAATCTCCTCAACTTGGTGTATGAGGTAGTGTTCTTGTGCATTGAAAAATGTTGAAGGTAGACACTTTTTCATTTCACACATTAGATTTATATTTTCTCCACTTATATCTTCTTTATAGATTTTGGGATGACACCATCTACAAGTGATTCAAGGTGCAACATATTAACAAGATTTAATAAAAATATACAATATATTACATAACAAGTAAAAAAAATGGAAATTATAAGATGTATACAACGAATTGAACAAATCTCACTACTTACCTCATGCATTTTCCAAGATCATATATAACTCTCTTGACATTGTTGTCAAAGTTGTCTGGGAGAGATATAGGTAGAACGTACTACAACAATTATAAAAATTATCTTCTATTATTATTTTTTCAGTAAACATAATACACCTAGTGCGCATATGCATTAAAAGTGCAGAAGAGTTTTAAATAATTACCTTTAATAAAAGCCAACGCGCTTATCCCCGGGATCAAATTCACCTTTCTTTGTTATTATATTGTTTATGTTCGCAATAAATCCTATGGAACGGTAGAATTTTTTCGTGATGACTTCTTTTTAGCATTGTTTCTTTGTTAGCCTTATTAATGTAACCAAGAAGGAAAATTTTATTTAATTTATTCCATCTCTATTTAATTGAATGGCATTTTTCATTGCATGATTGGCTTCTTAAATGTCACTACAAATTTTGACATTTTTTTCTTTGTCATGCCTTCCATCCAATATTTTCCATAAAGTTTCTGTTATATTCTTTCCGATATGCATTGTATCAAACAAATGCACAATTTATAGCTGCTCATAGTAGGGCAACCTACTAAATTATCTGGGATAACTTTTCAGTCCGTGTGGAAGCCGGCCATTAATGCCTTGACGACCTTCATGAAGTATATAAGTTAAACAAATTAACAATGAAAATCATTGTAAATTACACCATGAGTAAACACAACACAATATAATTAAAAATATAAATTCAAAACATATCATATATGATAGATAAAAAATTTGATCCGATGTATAACCTTGACGATGAATTCTATTATATTCCAACTTCCATAGGTGAGGTGTCATTTTTCGTGGTTTTGATGTAGTCTCCTCTTTCCCATTGAAAGGATGTTTTTAGTAGTTTGATAACGGTGATTTATATGAGGAAGTGCCTATACTATCAAACACTCCAAGCTTTCCTAAACTTTGAACACGAGATTTCCTCATCTTGGACCACAAATTGACACATGCAAATTTTCCCTTTGTTTGAAGACTCGCAAAGATCATTTAATTGGATTAAATATGTCAATTTTTTTAATTATATATAATGAATAGATTATTTTAAAAATATGCATGATGATTCTGCATTTCATCAAATTAAAGTTATTGTTAAAGTGAATCAAACATTATAAATATACCACAAAAAATATGTTAGGACTAAAATAGAATCCATACAAGTATCGTATGGAACTTAAAATTTTCGGTTCTATTGGTCTAGAGACGCTATACATAGTGATGCCATTCCATAATTTTGTAGTAACTCCGTCGATAAGAGGCTCCGATATATACATTCATATCTTTAATCCTGTACTTACCTAATTTGAATGAACATAAATACGGCATAACACAACCCATCGCAATATATATAAATTAATGTACATGACTATTGAATAAAAAAATATAAGACATTATGCAACAAATAAGACAAATGAGATAATACTACGTTAAAGAAAAATTGATGTAAACAAATACCTGGAACAATCATTGACAACATTATGTGCTCCCTCTTTATTGACATCCATGGAGGAATGTTATTGTTGATAACAAAAATAGGCCACATTGAGTAAATAGATCTCAGCTCTCCAAATGAATTGACATCGTCCACTCCCAATGAAAGACTGACATTATGAGGTTCTTCTTTAAAGCTTGGCCATTTTTCCTCCATGTCTCTAAATGCATAACCATCTGCAGGAATTCGAAGAATGTCATCTCCACTTCTATTTCATGCATGGTAATCCATAAATTGCGCTAAGCTTTCACACCTAAATAATCATTGCATACGTGGAATATATGGGAATATAACAAAGAACCTTGCGAGACACCTTTTTTGTTAGTTGATCTATTTGATATCTACTGATATGACATTCTAGGCATTCTGTTGCAAATTTCTATTGTTTATGATATATAATATGATCATTGAGACATGCATTTATTACTTGATACTCCATTCCGATATCTTTCATAATGGCACATAAATCTCGGTATGAGCAAGGTAAAATATTTGATGGTGATAAAAAAATTCACCAATCAATCTACCAAAAAAAATAATTTGTTCATATAAAGAATATTAATGGTACATATTTCATCCTTTATTTACTAGTGATGAACTAACAACAATTAAAATAGATGAAAAAATATGACATATATGAAAGAGTTCTTAACATCTGCGGAGATTGTTATGTTTGATAAACCATTCATAACCTTCAAGTTCAACAACAACAATATGTGAGAAGAGCATTGGTGCCTTCATAAAGGGCCTATACGCTCAAGCATGTAAATCATGAACACTACTGTGTCATCTTTGATCATCATGACAGCTCTACCACTAAATGTGTCATGGATCAATGTATTCATACTCATCATCTTTTAAACTATGGTTTTCTCTATGATCATCTTCCATAGGATCATTAACTTCATCTTCGATATTCATGCTCCATGTTCGTCCGCTTGCAAAACCACATTCTTTTGGGTTGTGATAACCCGTCTCGAAAAGTCTTACCTTTATAATAATAACAATGATAGACACAAATAAATCATGATCATGATCAAGTGATTATATATATATATATATAATGTTAAAATGATATAAACATTTACAAATTCAATCAATATAAACACATATAATGAACAACTTACCAATGGAGGATAATCATGCCCCCCTTCAACATGACCATGTTGCCTTGCAATGTTTCTCGCAACTGCTGTGATTAAAAAGTCATTCATCTTTAAGTTTCTCATGAATTAGCTTGCAAGGGCACAACATTTCCCATCACCTTTCTTTTCAATTCACCTAAGTAATCTACCAATTGTCTTCTTCATTTTGTTCGACTAATATTATCTCATATGATTTTTTCCGCATTAAGCTTGACTATTTAGATCTCTTCAAAATATCAAACTCATTAATTTGTCAATTTTATCTATAGATGTAACAAAATCTATTAATTTTATATTTTATAAAGAAAATTTTCGACATGCAACCACCCTTGCAAGTAGAAGATAGTCCGGGTTAATGACCCCAAAAACACTTTAAAAATGCTAATCTAAACTATTAAATTTTATTACTATGATTTCTAACCGTTAAGACTCCTAAAATCAGAATATTGAACTTGATTACAAACTTCCTACAATGATGGAGGTAGCGAGCTAGTAAGAGCAAGTGACCCATTCCTAAGGAGCAACAAGTCGGAATCATCATTGCTAATGTCAATACAAATTTATCCTTTTAGATAAAGATGCAATGTGTCACTTCTTATGACGAGCTTATCCCTAGGGCCCTCAACATTGAGAGAGCCCTAATAAAAAACAACAGAAGCATTGGTAAGAGCATGATTAGGGTACAAACCCTAGGCCTCCGTAGAAACATAAAAAATAACTATAGCGGATTAGTGAGGATGCAATACCAGAAAGATTGAGACATTGTAGTAATAAAAAAATCTTGCAATCTAAATATTGTAGCTAATAACAAGCACACTATGTAGCTTAGTGACATTTTTAAATGCAATCTACGATAAGAAGAATGAAAGTCACTTGAGATGTGATAGTCAAAAAGAGGCTGAGCAGTGACAAGATAATAAAGCTCAAACCTTGCATAGTAAAGTGGAGATTTTAATAATGAGTTTCCTTACCCCCTTGCTGACCTTAAGGGTTTTAAAATTCAATCAGGGAATGACTGTCCAAATGAAGTAACACTGGTAATCATAGGTTCAATGTTTCTTCTTAGCCATTAATGTATAATGGAGGTAGTGGATTGCATGTTTGAGCAGTGTTTTGAGACCCATCAAAGATGGGAGAATAGTGAATAATACCTTGTGGACTGTGAAGTAGTGTCAATCAGGTTGAAAGATCTTAAGAACTACAATACCATGAAACAATGAGTCCCATGTAGTAAGTAGGAAGTTTATAGGGCATAGTTTGATTTTATAGAAGGATGTTCATGAAAGGAATCTTCAAGTGATAGTGAGTGAGTTGTTTGAGATTGCAGCTGAGAGTGCAATACCTAGTCATAAAGGAAGTTAGCAAAGCAGTAAATATGCAAGAAAATCAGAATTTATGCACAACAAACAATTCACAATGTTATCTTGTGAATACGCCTTTTTGAGTTTGGAAGATAAAAAATCATCAGATTCTACATGAAAGTGGGTGATTTAATGGTCAATCACTGAAACCAGATTTTGAAAATATAGATATATTGTGCTTTGGTGGAGGAAACATTTTAAGCAAGGCAGTGAGTGGTGGTTTGGAACAATGGCAGGTATGAAGGACTTGCTTTTATGCATACTATGTAGTCTAGCTTAAGACACCGTTTTTAGAAGAGATTGAAAGTGGATTATGGAGCTCAAGGGTTACCATGAAAAAGATTAAAAGAGTACTGAGATCATTTAAAAGCTGCATGTCAAGGCAAAAGATATTAAGATATGCAAGGCAAACCCTTGTAGTTGGAGTAATGAATATACAAGCAAAGAGGATAAAAATAAGTGTATTAGGAAAGATCTCTTACATTATTCAATTAAGTGTGAAATAATACATCATTTATTTATTTTTTAATTAAAGAAATCATTCTAAACCCTATATAGGATACATTGATGCTACTTCAAAATCCTCGTAAGGAATTTGAGATTATGCAAATATATGTTACAACATTCATAAGGTTTAGAAAATTTTGATCACTCTCTAGAATAGCCCATTAAACATGGGTTGTGCTTGAATGCACTACATAATTAATATAACACAACCACTCTACATATCAACTAGAGTTATAGGATCTTTATTGCAGCAAGAGGTAATCACTCTTGGATCGTGCTATAATTACATCCCATCCATTAAACTTGAGACAAATCAAATGCATCTGAATGATGATCGACACCTGGCATTATGCAACCTGACTGTCCATTATATGAGTGCCTCCATTTCTATCACAACATAGCCACATTAAACTTGGGTCACACATGAATGCATCTTATATTTGTTATAGCACAAATGTGCCACATGACCAATAGAGTTATGGATCACATAATTACAATCACAAGAATCTGTTCCTTGGTTGTGATCTTATGGTGATTCCACACAACAAAATCTGAACATGAAATTCTTGAAACCCTAAACCTCTAAAAATGAAATCTAATGAGATGTTTCTTTAAAATATGATTTTCAAATTTGGAACTACAAATCTGACTTCACAACTGAATTCTACAAAAAGTCAACGACTACCCTCAACCTGGTGATATCTTCTTGAATTTTTTCTATTTTTTCCCAAGAAAATCATCCTTAGCTCTCCACAAACTATCTCAAGTAGAGAAAAACACTGTCGCAATAAATCAGGTGTGAACCCACTTTTCTTTATGTTGGCTGCAATTTGATTTTTTTCTATTTTTCATGTTTGTCAAAAATTCGACGAAAATGATAGCCAACATTTTGATGAACGTCAGGGATAAAATTTCAAAAAATTGAAAATTACACATCAAATTTTACAAGCACCCAACGATACATCAAATTATACATATTTCGTTGGATAGTTTCGTCGTATTTTGCAGTAAAATGAGTTAGTGTGTACATTTGGAGAGGTGTGGGTGATTGAATAAATGAGTTAGGTTGTTGGAAAACTCTGTTTTTATACATTTTCTTCTGAATTTCACTATTTTCTGATCTTGTACGGCCCTGTACGGGAAATAAATAGTTTCTAATGGGTGGTAAGTGTCAGATATTTTAATCACTTTCCATCCTCACTTTTTTTCATGCATATTGGTGTCGAATTGAATAAGTTATTGCAATTTTTCAATAAACTATCAAAACCCTTTGTTAGGGTAAACCATGAGATTACAAAATTGTGTTACTCCCTTTTTAACCAGTGGAATTTTCTAATTCTTGGTGGTATGAAAGATTGATGTGCAATTTAAAAGATCTCTAGGTTGCAGAGTGTGAGGATGAGGTTTGAGTTGGATTCTTTGATGCCCTTGGACTGGTAAAACAATGCATAGTGATGTTTTTCAAAAGTTTGACAGTGGAATATGAATCCTATTTGTGTAATTTTTCTTTAAAAGGGTACTTGGGTGTATGCTGATCCAATTTCAAATAAGGATTGGTGAATTTAAAGTTTTTGGGCTTTGTTTTATTAACTGTCCTATTAATATAGTGCATTGTGAATAAAAGATGGAGGTTAGAGTCTAGAGTTTATAAAAATAACTTTTGAAGTGGAATTTTGATGGATTAATAAGCTTGTACAAGTCAATTAGCAAGTGTTTAAAGAATTGTTTCAATAATTTTGTGTCTGGAGTTAATGAATCCAATAAGCCCTTGATTAATCAGAGCCTAATTAGGCCTAAATAAGACATGGACAGTCTTGTATTGAATATGTTTTCCCAAAGCAACTTATATTGATTTTGTCTTATGTTTTAAAGCCCTAAAAAAAGTACTCAAAAATCTTGTTACAGTTTTAAGAAGGGTTCTACATTCAAAGTTGTGTTTGATAGTTCTAAGGTGGCAACCTACTAGCATTAAGGGCATACTTGTGAAAATAAGCCATCAGTTGATATTAAAAGGACTTGAAAGTGTGTGAGAAGGTTTATTTGGTGTGTGTAGATGTATTGGAATAGGTTTGAAGAATCTACAAAATATAACTGGCTTGGAGTTTAGTATTGGTTTGTGTATATGGCTCGAAAGGGCCTAGTTAGTTGTTAGAAGGGTCTGTTTTGAGAAGTTTTCATTTTTGGAATGTCAAGGTTGGGAATTGGGTTGAATTAGTTGTTTTGTTGTTGTTCAAAGTGTTTGAGGGTTCAATAAGTGGTTTGGTGCCTTGTTTTAAGTTTAAGTGCTTTGGAATCAAGGTTTTGTGAAGGGAAAAGTGAACTTGAGATGAGGAATGTTTTGAGATTTGTCAAATGAGTTTGTGAGAGTGATTTTCTTCCTCTAGCATTGCATCAAAGTGGTATTATAGCACAAAAGGTGTTGGGTAGAGAGTTTGTGTTTTGTGGTTTTGTGTAGGTTAAGAAGAACCTTGTTGCTGCCAAGAGAAGGCAGAGAAAGTTGAGAAGTTGTGAAGCAAGGAGAAGCTTGCTTGAAGAGTAAAGATGAAGATATTGAGAAGGCATTTGCAGGTAGAGGAAGAAAGGAAAAAGAGAAAGAGGCAAGAGAAATTTGACAAAGAGATAGATGAGTTGAAACAAGAGATGAGAAGGTTGGAAAAAGAATTCCAAGAGTCCATGATGAAGATGGAACAGATGATTAAGCAGATAGAAAATTGGCATTTGACAGTAAAAAGGAAGGTTGTGTGGCCCATTAGAAAGATTGTCAAAAGAAGGAAAAGGAAAAAGAAGATGATAGAAGAAGAAGAAGCATTTGAGGATGCAGAAGAAGACTTCAAGCATGAAGATGAAGGAGAAGAAAAGACAAAGGACCTGATTTTAGAGAGTGAATATATTGAGATGGTGTCAAGATTGGATGAAGAGAAGATTATGGATGAATTGCTTATGGAAATTTGCAAAGATTTGAAGACAGATGGAGGTATTGTGATCAATTTAATGTATCATTTCTTTATTGTACTAATTTTGTGGACAGGGAACAATTAGAAGGTAAAAGGACAAAGGGAGGAACAACATACTGAGATGCACCAAAGCATAATGAGTCTGATTTCAGTTGGCAAGCAAGATAGGAAGTTGTTGCATTGACAAGTTCAAACCAAAAGTGAAAATAAAGGTGTTTAGGAGCTATTTCAAGATGAATCAATGAAAGAGAACACAAAGAGTGCAGATTTTTTTACAACTTCAAATTCAAGTGGACTTGAAAATTATTTGGTTGCGAGAATGATGCAGGAGCATCTTGACAATATTATGCTTCCATGGAGAAATTTTGAAATTTGATGTAATCTTGATGTGTTACATTGTAACAAGGTCATTTGGACCGCTTCACATATGTTTAGGTCATTAAGTTTCAAGTCTTATGTTCATTTTTGTAAAATGTAAAAGTTGTCACACAAATATGCAAAAATTGAAAAAGGTACAAAATAAGGGAAGGTGAAAGGTCATGGTCATTTGGAAGTAGTTAGAAGTTATAGAGTCAATTTGTAATGCCTTTAAAAGGCCTTTTTTACATTTGGAGAGGTGTGGGTGATTGAATAAATGAGTTAGATTGTTGGAAAACTCTATTTTTATACATTTTCTTCTGAATTTCTTTGTTTTCTAATCTTGTATGGACCTGTACGAGAAATAAATGGTTTCTAATGGGTGGTATGTGTTAGATATTTCAATCACCTTCCATCCTAACTTTGTTTCATGAAGATTGGTGTAGAATTGAATAAGTTATTGCAATTTTTCAATAAACTATCAAAACCCTCTATTAGGGTAAATAGTGAGATTAAAAATTATGTTACTCTCTTTTTAACCAGTGGAATTTTCTAATTCTTGGTGGTATGAAAGATTTATGTGCATTTTAAAAGATCTCTAGGTTGTAGAGTGTGAGGATGAGGTTTGAGGTAGATTCTTTGATGTCCTTGGACTGGTAAATGTGGAAAAATTTGGTAAAACAGTGCACAGTAAAAGGGTGCTTGGGTGTATGTTGATCCCATTTCAAATAGGGATTGGTGAATTTAAATTTTATGGGATTTTTTTTATTGGCTACATCCTATTAATACAATGCATTGTGAGTAAAAAAATGGAGGTTAGAGTCTAGAGTTTATAAAAATGACTTTTGAAGTGGACTTTTGATGGATTAATAATCTTGTACAGGTCAGTTAGGAAGTGTTTGAAGCATTGGTTCAGTAAATTTGTGTTTGGAATTAATAAATCCAATAATCCCTTAATTAATCAAAGCCTAAGTAGGCCTAAATAGGACGTGGATAGTCTTGTATTGAATCTATTTTCCCAAAGAAACTTATATTGGTTTTTTGTTATGTTTTAAAGCCCTAAAAAAGGTACTCAAAAAGGTTGTTACAATTTTAAGAAGGGTTCTACATTCAAAGTTGCATTTGATAGTTCTATGGTGGCAACCTACTAGCATTAAGGGCAAAATTGTGAAAATAAGCTATCAATTCATATTAAAAGCTTTTAAAAGTGTGTGAGAAGGTTTATTTGGTGTGTGAAAATGTATTGGAATAGGTTTGAAGCATCTACAAAAGATAATGGGCCTGGAGTTTAGTATTGGTTTGTGTATATGGCTTCAAAGGGCCTAGTTTGTTGTTAGAAGGGTCTATTTTGAGAAGTTATTTTTCGAATGTCAAGGTTGGGAATTGGGTTGAATTAGTTGTTTTTTTGTTGTTCAAAGTGTTTTAGGGATCAATAAGTGGTTTGGTGCCTTGTTTTCAGTTTAAGTGCTTTGGAATCAAGGTTTTGTGAAGGAAAAAGTGAACTTGAGATGAGGAATGTTTAGAGATTTGTCAAATGGGTTTGTGAGAGTGATTTTCCTCCTCTAGCATTGCATCAAATATTGACTCAAATCATGACCCTTTACCCCTGGTTCACCCCTAGCATATTGATCAGGATCAAAAGGGACCGCCATAGATAGATGTGTTTCAAAATGATAAGGCAATAATAAACTTTCTTGGAGCATGAGAAGACACACCTCTTGGGGATCATAAAGTAGATTTCATCATAGAACTAAATAGTGTGGATTACTTTAGAGAAGGTGCCAAGCCTTTCAGTTGTAAAATTATTGAAAATATAAATAGGTCTTCTAGTGAAAACCGCTAGCTATGGTGCTATTATACTTGAAAAAGTAAAAATAAGGGACATATTTGAGGGTGAAAACCTCTTTGAGGCACCTGAGGATGCAAGGATTGACACACTTCCCCTAGCACCATATCATGATAAATCATTTTTGTTGGTGGAGAAGAGATTACCAACAAATTTGGACACAGAATAAAAACCAAGGATAATTCATCTCTCAAAATCATTAACACCTAAAGAGAGAATATAACATATACAGTTTACAAGGAAAGACAAGTCAACTTTGTGTGGTCCTATGCAAACATTTCAGGACTTGATCCAAATTTAGTAATGCATCACTTGTCTTTGCCACCAGGGGTAAAACTTGTTAAGCAAAAGTTGAGAAAAATGCACCTACATGTCGCTCTTTTGGTAAAAGTTGAATTACAAAAGTTTCTAGATGTGGGATTTATTAGACCTATTGACTATGTTGAGTGGATTTCAAACTTAGCACCAATTTCAAAACCTAATGGGAGTGTACGTGTTTACACATATTTCAAAGATTTTATAAAGGCTTGTCCTAAGGATGACTTCCCACTTCCAAACATTGACATGATAGTGGATTTAACAAGGCATGAAGTGTTATCTCTCATGGAAAGTTTCTCAAGGTAAAATTAGATTAAAATTTCTCCTAAAGATCAAATCAAGACAACATTCACTTTTCCTTGGGGAACCTTCTGTTGGAATGTCATGCCCTTCAGGTTGAAGAACATCAGAGCTACATACTAGCATGCAATGACCACTATATTTCATGACATGATACATACCTATTTGGAAGACTATGTAGATGATTTGTTGAGAAAATCCTATGCCAGAGCTATACATCTAGAGATCATGGACAAAATGTTCACAAGATTAGAACAATACAAGGTTCAGTTGAATCCAAAGAAATGTGTCTTTGTGGTAACCTCTAGGAAAATCCTTGGATACATTGTCTCATATAAAGGAATTGAAGTTGAGCCTACAAAAGTAAAAGCTATACTTGAAATGCCTCCACCTAAGAATATCAGTCAGTTGTGATCATTACAAGGAAAATTTCAATCTATCCACCATTTTATAGCACAACTTGCAAATAAATTTCAACCATTTCAACACCTGTTATGCAAGAATGTTCCATTCAAATGGGATGACAAGTGTGAAAAATATTTTCAAAAAATCAAAGAATATTTGATAACACCACTAGTATTAGTACCTCCTATAGATGACAAGCCTTTACTCTTTTATATATCCACAACCTACACAACACTAGGGGCACTTTTAGCACAACATGACTCTGAAGGAAAGGAACGTGTAATTTATTACATCAATCATACTCTAGTGGTATATGAGCTCAATTATAGTCCTATTGAAAGAGAATTCCTTGCCATAGTTTTTACCTCACAAAAGCTGCAACATTACATGCTTACACATCAAAAAAATCATCTCAAAAATTGATCCTCTTAAGTACCTCCTGAACAAAGTAGATGCAATGGAAACAATTGGCTCACTTGTGGAAATACCAAGCAATGTGGAGATGCAATGGAAAAAATTGGATCGCTTGTGGAAATACCAAGAAATGTCGCCTATTGTGAGTTCTTGGTAGAGCCTCTTTTGGAACCTACTCACAATGTACCACAATTTGAAATGATTTGTCTTATTATTGGTCCTAATTCTCAATGGTATAGGGATATTTATACCTATCTTTGTGATAACATCTTGCCATCAAACCTATCCAATAAATCTTGTAAAACCTTTATCCATCAAGCCTCCCATTATGTAATCTTAGTCAATAACCTATACTGTCAAGGTCTCGATGGTACTTTACTCCGATGTCTTGAGCATGACGAGGTCAAAACTACTTTATGATAAATACATGAAGGTATATGTGGGGCAAATTCTAGCAGTCCTACCTTAGCCAAGAAACTCTTGCATATGGGTTATTATTGGCCTACAATGGAAAAGGATGATTATTAGTTTGTTAAAAAATGCAAGTATTGTCAAAAACATGCATACTTGATGCATGCTCCTACACAAGCATTGTAGCCACTCATTACACCATGGATCTTTTATCAGTGGGGACTTAATCTCATCAAAAAGATGCATCCACCTTCATCCAATGGTCATAAGTTCATTCTCATTGCCATAAACTACTTCATGAAATGTATTGAAGTTGTTCCCCTCACCCACATCACTACAAAACAAATAGCCACTTTCATACTGAATTATATCATCTTCCACTATGGTGTTCCTTTATCCATTATCATAGATAATGGTCATCCATTCAAAAATTAGGATGTCTATGAACTCTATGAGAAATTCCATATACAACATCATTTTTCTACACCTTACTACCCTCAAGGTAATGGCCAAGTTGAGGCCTCTAACAAGACCATTCTCAAAATTCTTAAAAAGATGGTCAATGAAGTTGGACGAGATTGGAATGTTCAACCGAATCATGCCTTGTGGGATTATCGCACAATTGTTCACACTCCCACAAGTGCTACCCCATATGCCCTTGTCTGTGAATCTGAAGCCATCTTTCCCATCAAGGTCGAGTTTCCTTCTTTGCAAGTCTCCTTGCACAATCAAATCAATGATGAAAACTACCAAGTTTCCTATTTGCAAGAATTGGAACTATTGGATGAACAAAGAAAAATTCCTTTCAATCATGTTAGAGCATACCAACAACAGATGTACCGAATTTATAACCATAAGGTGAAACCATGTACATTCAATATTGGGGATCTTGTCCTTCATGAAAATCCTCACAATTAGCAAGACATAAAAGAAGGGTAAATTTGAGCCCATATGGTTGGTTCCATACATTATCACTATAATGTATGGATTAGGGGCATACTAGTTATTTACTCCAGAAGGTGAATTGCTCAATGATCCCATCAATAGTATGCATATTCATAGGTTTTACACCTGAGTACATCAGAGAGTACACTCTTTTAAGGTCCTAAAAAATATTAAAAAAAATCAAGAAAGTAAAGAGAAATCAATTCGTTTAATGGTGAAAACCACTTCAGTGGTGCCTTGAGCAAGTTCCATGATGAAAATCGATAAATCGACACCATGTGTAGAGGATTTCCTCCTATTTCCTTTAGAGCTCCACTTGATCTTTCCATCCCTTTTCCATTCACCCTCCACTTCATAATAATCTTTTCACACTCACCATGGCTTGTGAATTGTAGTGTTCCCCTCACTTGCTCACTTCTCCATGCACACTAAGTTGGTCCTATCCTCAATCGCAAGAGCCTCACAACCTTAGCTATGCGGTTGATACTTAGCATCCGCTGTTAGAGGTGACCATCTCCCATCTATCTACCGCCCACAATCCATCCCATTTTGTAAAACCCAAAATAAAAAAAATCAAATATTCCAAAAACCTAAAAATCAAACTTCCAAAAATCCAAAAAAAACAAATATTCCAAAAACCCAAAAAATCAAATATTCCAAAAATCCAAAAAATCAAAAAATCTAAAAATCTATAAAAATCAAATAGAATTAAAAATCCAAAAAATCAAATATTCCAAAAATCCAAAAAAAAATCAAATATTCCAAAAATCCAAAAAAAAAATCAAAACATCTCAAAAATCCAAAAAAATCAAATAATTTCAAAATTTTCAAAATAGTGATACTTTTAGATCGTCACACAACTTTGAACTTCAACAAAATCAAAACACGCAAAGATTTACAATCAAGCAGACATTGCAACATACCTATCAATCCATCTTTCAAATCCAACCAAATGCATAAATTGTGACAAGAATTAGTTCTACATTGAAGCATGACACCTCTTTATTTTTTGTTCTTTGATTGTTTTATGATTTTATTTTTGGTGGCATGTCTTTTAGCTTCTTGAGGATGTGTTGGACTAGAGAGGCAAGGATGGGGCATGTTCACCTATTTGTTGTCTATGGATTGTTCCTTATTCATAAGATGACTCATCTTAAGACATGGTTGTCTAAAATCATCAAGGACCTCTAAGTCTAGTGTGGATAAGTGCATTCCTTGTCTGATAGTGTCTTCCATGCAATAAGTATTCAGGTCATCTAATGTCCTTATACCTAGATGCTTATACTTCATTGCTAAATCAAATCACAAACAGTATTTAGGTCATCTAGATATTCATGTTATCTAGACACTTATACTAATTTGCGACATAATAAGCTCTATGATGATAAAGCACAAGAATTTTGATCACCTTCATTTCCTTCATATCCCTTTTCATCTGTCATTTCCTCCATCATCCATTTCCTTCATCATTTCATTTTTCTTCATGCTCATTATCTCACAAATCAATTAATCACTTTATCCAACTGATACCTATCTTTTAATCCAAATATCAAATCAATCAACTCCCTTTTTTTAGCATGGGACTCCAATACTCCTTGTTCACTCAATCTATTAATCAATTTTTGTTTTGCGCTAGCATAAATCTCAATCAGCTTAATCAACTTATCAACTTGGCTATACTGAGCATTTCCATCAATTATTCAGTTATTCCTATCATTTGTGCATTTTCATCAAATATACATCTTCGCTTATTAGTTGTGCATTTTCATCAAATGTGCATCTTTGCTTAATCACTCACATAATATCAATTATCAAATATTCTCCCCATGATATATCGATATATTAATCTTATCACAACCTTTTCGATCAATCTCTTGAGTGTGCATATCATCCTTACCAGGATATCCCTAGGGCCTATATCAGTTAATCAAATTTTTTTCTTTGAAACAGCGCAATAGGCTACATTGTCTCGAAGAGGGGCAAAATGCAAACACTTAAAAATTTGTCCTAAGCTTATGACACCAATTTCTGATTAATTTCTTGTCTAATTCTTCATCTAAATCCATTTCTTCATCTAACTATAATTCCTCGTCTAACCCTTAATCCAATTTCACCCTCTTTTCACGCACACGTAATTAAATATTTTTTATTATTTAATTATACTAATATTTCCCATTTCATTAATCCATCTGATTAAATAATTATTACTTAATTATTTAATTATTAACATTGTATTTGATTTAATAAATAATTTTATTTATTTAATCTCACTAATCTAATAATTAATTAAATTATTTAAATTTACTTAATTATCCATGGTTTTGAAAATAAATCATTTTTAGTTTTCAAAAAATGAACTCTTACACACCTCCACTAATTTCAAAATTTAAACTCTTCCAAATGGCCATGATTTTTGAAATTTAAACTCTTCCAAATTGCCACTAATTTGGTTGATTTTCTTCCACCCACTAATTTTTCCTCCATTCCACAAATTTCTCCAATCACGTGGCACTAATTTCGAACTTGAGAATGCGCAAGTTTCCCATGATATTTTTCTCATTCAATCTCAACCCTTCATTTCTCTACTCAATATTGTTCGTCCATTTTACCATCTCATTTATAAATTTGGGCTTTTAGTTCTTCATTTCTCTAACCACCACCATCTTTAATCTTTCGCTATCCCCATTTTTTTCTTAAATTTTTTACATTGTGCACTGTAAAACTAAGAGCAACATATCTTAAATATTCAAAAGCGAAGGAGAGAAGAACAATGGAGATCAACCAATGAAGGTATAAAGGTATAATTTTCTTTGTTTGTTTGCATTCAATTTCCTTTATGCTTATTTATGCTTCATTGTTTTGGATTTTATTTTAGAAGCTTAATTCTAATGGTTTGGTGGTTTCCTTCAAGGATTTAAGCTTCACCAATCAAATTTTCAAATCCATACACTGCCTATGTAGATAATAGGCAATTGCACACAAGTACAGGTGGAAACATATCTACAGGGGCAGATGCATGGGTGGGGTTCCAAAGGTATATTTTCCTATGAAGAGGTGGGTCCATCCATCTAGGAAGGGAAATTGTGTGAGGCCCCACATGGGCAAGCACGTGGATGCAGGGGTGAACACAAGTTTTCCTCTGAGGGTTGGGTTTAGAAAGGAGGATGCACCTGCATGTAGGGGTAGATTCCCATCCATAGGGGTGGATGTGTGGGGCAATGGCTGATGGGTGAATTTGATTCCACACAAGGGCATATGCATGTCCACTGGGATAGGAGGGGTGAACATGTGTCACACAAGGGTAGATGTGTTCCAAAGGGGGGTGGGTGAACGTGCCTCACATAGGGGTGGATGCATGCCAAGGGGAATGGGAGATTACACTTTTCACAGGGTCGAATGTGCAAAAAGGGTAGAAAATGAAAATGAAAAGAAAAATGGTCAAGGATAAAGTAGAGTTTGACATGTGGGTTGGATGAATGTAGGATATTAACAGTGCGAGGACAAGGGAGATATGATTAGTGACATTATCATTGTCTGAGGGATTCATGGATGATGATTTCACCATGCTAGACATAGTCATACAGCTTCCCTTTCCCATGTTCCCAATGATAAAGGCCCACCAGCCGATGCTGACTGCTTTGATTAAGTGGTGGAGTTTAGAGACGTACAATTTCCTCCTCTTAAAAAGGGAGATGATGGTGATGTTGGAGGACGTATGGCACATCCTTTGACTTTTGATCAAAGGGTTATTGGTGGAGGGGGTGACATGCCATCCCCTAGAGAAGAGTCTACAGGCAGTGTTTGGAATGACTAACCTCCCCACAAGGGGTGTTGGCACAATAAGGACAGACAACTAAGAGGGGGGGTTGAATCAGTTGTGACAGAAAATAAAACTCTTCTTCTAAATCTTAACTTAATCTTAGATCTGATGAATAAGCAATTAACCATAAACAATCAACACATTAGAGAGACAAAGAACACAAATATTTTTTTGTGTGGAAACCTTGTTGGGGAAAAACCACGGTGGATATTAGCCCACAAGATTATACTCTGCTAGAAGTATAAAAGAAATAAAAAGAGGAATGCACATACATTTAGGCACACTGCCTAGAGCTCACTGCTCAATTACAAAAGAGGACTTACTATCCAACAATAGAATTTGGATTAAAACCATCCAAGATTTGTGAACTGAGAAAATTGCTTCTTCACAAGCCTGATTACAGTTATAATTAGGCTCAACACTTCTTCACACTTCACACATTCTTCTTCACACTCTGCTCAACAATCGAATGATATTTGCACATACATGCATAGGAGCACATGAAGCAACATCACCAACAATGAACTAATTTCCCTTATATATCCGCTACATGAAATTCCATCACCTCTTCATTGGCCAAAGAAAAAGATATATATTTGTAATGTCAGCCCAAATTTACAAATAAAATTTTAATGCATATCCACCAAGGTCAGCCACAACATAGTGGGGACTCAAATTAATACCTCCAACATAGGAATACTTTAATTAATTACACCTCAAAGATCCACAACATGCTACCAGTGACATGTTGGCTAGAAACAAGAAAAATCGAACATGCACACAAAGATATTCAACCACGAACTCTTCTGAATAATGTGGACGTACCACAAAGATAGATAATGATCTAGAGACACCACATAAAACCAAGAAATAACAGAGAAGCATTTGCAAAAATTGGGAAAACAAGAATTACACAAACTTCATTTAGGAACACTAACAGAGACTAGCAAAACACTGTTAGATCACAACATACTCAAAACTTCACACGGACCTCTAAAAATTCTGGTGGATGATCTTGAAACATTCAACATTAGACTGTTAAATCCACATCAGCTAATCTTCAATGTACAAAACACAACACCTTCTTGACCTTCACAGTTCCACTGGGAACCAGGAATACTTTCTTTTACAATTTTCCTCAAGATTCCTCACATATGCCATAGTCTTCAATGCAACAAAGGTCAGTGTTGGCATCAATGAAAACCACATATCAGCAACCATATCCACAACATCCAATAATCTCCCCCTTTGGCATTGATGGCAACACAAGATGTGAAAAATAATACCATCAACCCAACACATTGACTTCTTTTGCACTTCTCCTCTCAACTGAACTTCTCTCCACAAGAATTTTTCACAATGCACTTCTCCCCCTTTGACATCAATGGAAAAGTAACCATGACCTTTCCAAACACATGCTCTGAACCACATATCCGCACATCTGACTACTCCCCCTAAGTAGTAGCCATGAAAACATCAATCTGGATCAGAATATAGCAATGAAGCTCTCAGATTGATGCAAATAAATGCATCTTTAGTTATTATCAGGAGGGGTGATTACCCCTATCATTCCTCTAAGATACTCAAAAGTATCCTTTGGCAATGGCTTAGTACATATATCTGCAATATGTTCTTTGGTAGGCACATATTCTAGTCTGACTTCTTTCTCATTCACCTTTTCCCTCTAGAAATGAAACTTAATTGAAATATGTTTAGTCTTAGAGTGTAGTACTGGATTCCTTGAGAATTTTATTGCACTTGAGTTGTCACAATATATGGCAATAGGCTCTTCATATATCACTCTGATATCTCTTAGCATCTATTTCATCCATATCACTTGAGTACAATTATTTGTAGCAACAATGTATTCTCCTTCAACAGTGGATAGAGAAATTGAATTATGCTTTTTTCTCAACCAAGATATCAACTTCTTCCCTAGGAAGAATGCACCACCACTTGTACTTTTCCTATCATCTACATCACCAGCCCAATCTGCATCAGTATATGCACACAAAGTGAGATCATCATTATTTGGATACCAAAGTCCAAAGTCGGCTATTCCTTTAAGATATCTGAAAATTCTTTTGATAGTAGTAACATGTGATTCCTTTGGATCAACTTGAAATCTAGAAACCATACATACAACATTCATAATATTTTTTCTAGTTTGTGTCAAGTAGAGCAATCCACCAATCATTGATCTATACCAAGTTTTATTTTCCTTTAGAGAATCATCATTCTATGATAGCTTACATTCGGTTACCATGGGAGTACCAATAGGTTTGGAGTCACCCATTCCAAACTTCTTCAATAGCTCTTTCACATATTTGGACTGAGATATGAAAATCCCTTGGTCCAATTATGTAACTTGTAATCCTAGAAAGAACTTCATTTCACCAATCATGCTCTTCTCAAATTCACTCTTCATTTCATCAACAAACGTCATACATAGATTATCATCTCCTCCAAAAATGATATCATCAACAAAAACTTCTATAATCAATTCCTTATCATGATCTAATTTGAAGTATAAGTTGCTATCAACAATACCTTTTGTGAATCCAAGCTTTAGTAGATATTTTTCCAATCTAAAGATACCGAAGCTTTGGGGGCTCATGGAACCATACGTAGCTTTCAATCTAAAACCATATCTCCCTTATCTCAATTGAATCCATCTGACTGCTCAATGGCCAATTTATTCTTCTAGTTCTCCAGTCTATAAATGCAAAATTCATCCATTTGATAGACTTTATAATTCTTGTATGCAACATAAGCAAGAAATAAAATCACAACTTCAATTCAAGCTATAGGGGCAAAGGTTTCTTCAAAATTAATACCTTCCATTTGAGAATAGCCTTTACATACCAATCTTGCTTTATTCTGGACCACATCACCTTCTTCATTCAGCTTGTTTCTGAATACCCATTTGGTACCAATCACATTCTTGTCTTTAGGCCTAGAAACCAGTAGCCATGTGTCATTCTTTTCAATTTTTGTTGGCTCTTCCTTCATAGCTTCCAACCAATGTTCATCTTGGCAGGCTTTAGTGACACTCTTAGGTTCAATCTTGGATATCAAACAATATTCTTTTGCAATTTTTCTTCTAGTTTGCACTCATTTACTCTTATCTCCTATGATTTGACTTTCAAAATGATTCAACTTTACATATCTTGGAGTTTTGGGACTTACTTGGACTTCTGGTTCTTTAGATCTTTCTTCTAAGCACTCACTTGTTCAGACTTTGCACGGTCTCGACCTTCCCGACTAACTTGATTTACTGTAATTAAATGAGGTTGCTTCACCGAACATATGGAATAACTGGGCAGATTAAGTGTCCGAGTTCTTTTCACTGACTTGTGTTGTTGTTCATCTCAATCATAGTTTCAATGTCTGGATGACTTGATAGATTCCTCATCAACTTTGAAATTTGTAATTTCAACCATCTTTCTTAGTCTTTTATTATAGCACTGGTATTCCTTGCTCTTAGTAGAGTAACCTAGGAAAATCCCTTCATCACTTCTAGCATCAAATTTTCCTATATCATCATCTCTTTTGATATAACACTTATTCCAAAGATCTTAAAATACTTAACAGTAGGCTTGTGACCAAACCATAACTCATAAGGGGTCTTACCAAAATTTCCATTCACATTTACTCAGTTCAAGGTATACATAGCAGTACTTACTGCTTCATTCTAGTACATCTAAGACACATTTCCTTCCATCATCATGGTTCTGGCAGCATCCAGAATTGTTCTACTATTTCTTTCTGCAACTCCATTCTATTGAG
>VDFB02347697.1:0-27641 GCA_007258455.2 Sequoia sempervirens | reverse complement strand
GATCATGCTACTCTCATGTGGACCCTGCAAGCTAGAAATCATAAAAGGTATCAGTACACATCATCATATATCCAAAGCATATACGTAAAGATAAAATCGTAATGAAAGAAAAAATACCACATCATCACTTGGATCTCCAGTTTGCTAGTCAAGGTATAACTATCTAGCAACATGTTACCAATTTCTCGCTAAACTCAATTGGAGAGAATGTTAAATCTAAAAACCATGTAAATCAAGATTAAAGCGGTGTTTTTATAAATCGCTTTATTCTTTGCTATTTTTAGCAGATTTCTTGTTTTCTTCCTTGGTTGGATTTGAGATGCCTGTTAGATAGATAAGGTGTTTTATTTGCTTTTAAAGCAGATTTAGTCTATTTTTAGAGGTTGGAAAGTGTGAGCATGAAAAAGGTGAGTTTTTATGCTTTTGTGCAAGCTTATTGGGTAGTTTTGATACCTTTTCTTGGGATTTTCTTTTTGAGCTCAGATTAGGGTTTTGGAAGTATATCTTGTGAAAAACTTAGTGTTTTTCAGAGTTCATATTTTAGTTTCTTGATGCAAAAATTGAGGAATTTCAAACCAAATTGGATGATATGTCATTGAAATGTAGTTGCTTAACATAAAATAAATACTTAGGTTTGTGGTTGTTTATGATTATAGGTCGTTAGTTTAGATAGAGCATAGGGCGTTGGGAGAAGCTAGTTTTTTTTTTCCTCACCTTTTCTTAGGAAACACTTACAAAAATTACTAGTTATGCATTTGGACGTTAAAAGTTTTCTTCCTTTCATATGTGCTTACATTAATATTACAAACTACAAAAGGATGAACGACGCATGAAAAGGCCTTTCAAAATGGATACTATAGAAATTCAATGATTTTGATGAGTTCTTTTAATGAAGAAGTTGAAGAGAATTGTTCTAAGTATTTTTCCAATAGCAATATGGGAACTTTTCTATATATTTTAATTTAGAAAGATCTTTAAGTTGTTCAAATATTGTTATAGATTATAGTTCTTCAAAAATATTCATGGGGATTTAGAAAGTAGTTGGAGAAATAAATGTGAATTAAAAATTCACATGCGTGGAAGAATCTTATGGACAAGACAAGGTTCCAAAAAGGGAAACACTTGTCCGCATGTGACTTGATGTGACAAGTCAAAGATTCTAGAAGATGTACGGGAAAAGGGGAAGAGTCTACATGTGACTTGAAGTGATAATTCAAATATCACATTGGAAAGAGTCCACATGTGATTTGATGTGAGAAGTCAAAGATCACATGGGGAAGAGAAAAAAATGAATTTAATATTCCATGGAAGGATAAAAAGAATTAAAAATTCCTTGAGAGGTTGATTAGGCTAATTAATGAAGGATTAGAGGAGGGTTAGGTGGCTAAGAGAGATTAGTGGCCAACTTACAAAAGTTGGAGGATGTGACACATCCTAATCAAGGATTAGGCATGTGCACATTCCTAATGATGGAATTAGGAGGTTGATGAAGATTAAGGAAAAGATGTGACATGTGAGAAATTAAATAAATTTCATATTTATTTAATTCATTTGATGAAGGGGGGATAAAAGGTGTAAGGTATTTAATTATTAACTAAATACCTTAGGGATTTAGATGATTTAAGTGTATTAATTAAATAATAAAAATATTACTTAATTAATGCTAATGAGAGGGTATTTAGACGAAGAGGGAAAAATTGGACAAATATAAGTGTCCAAATTTAGGTGTCTACATTTTCCCCCTCTTTGAGATGGTGTTATGAAGTAGCATCATTTCAAAGAATATTAAAACATAGAACCCGAAAGAAGATGGTTAGATTGGTAAAGATGCCCTAGTCATGAAATGAGTGAATGGGAAGAAAGAAATGATGGGGGTGAAGATGAAGGTTAGGGATTGAGGATACCCCCCCGACAGGACATGCGGGTTCAAATGAACACGGGTGTGCTCTAGAAATGGATGAGATGATGTGAGAGGAGATGAGGAAGATGATGAAAAGGGATGGATAAGAGAAGATGATAAGCGATAAATGGATTTAGGGACAAATGTGATGTTGCCCCAGTCAAGCTACAAGCCAAAAGGGGTTGATGATGGATGGAGTGTTGTCAATGAGGGAATGAGAGATCCTGAGACAACACAAAAGGATAAGGAAGGATAGATCCTGAAGATGATGATGAAAGTGTTGTTGATGAGGGAAGGATACATCTTGAAACAATACAAGAGGATAGGGAAAGATACATCCAGAGGATGAGGATGATTGGATGGGGGGATTTTGATAGATGAGAGGATGGGGGTTACATGCAAGACAATGGAATGGAAAATGAGATGCAATCATAATGCAATTTTACATCTTTGGAGCACTAATTTATTCTATAGAAGAAGACATGATACACTAAGGTGTAAAGGACCAAGGTAGATTAGTGTCTAATGCATGAAACAAACAAAGCAAACAAGAAGGCTATCCCAATATCCCAAAGTCATGATGACCTTGGGGCTAGGTATTCAGATAACCACAAGCACATAGGATTCCCAAACATCACACAAGATCAAAGGGATCTTGGTGGGTACTATGCAAAACAAAAAAGAAGACAAACAAAAAAAAGATCAAGATATGCCTCTATGTTTACTGGTCAAAGCACACCATGATATGATGGATCATGGCAACCATGAAAAGTGATGATAGGGAGCTCAAATGATAAACAAAAAACAAAAGTATCAAAAGATTGTAATCAAATTTAGAACATCCTTTGTCATAGGATCAAGGGGGTGGATGGGATTAATGAGGTATGTTAGGAAGGATGCATCCTATTGAGAGCGATGATGAATACTAAACTAAAAGATCAATATGACAGGATATTCAAAACCAATTGAATCTCATGATATGAGTGGATCTCGTTTGTTAAGAACTAGCTAAATAAGGGCATAGCTTGATGACATGACACAAGGAAGACAAGACACAAAAAGATGATTGAGACACCCTAAAGACCTAGGGGCTTAGGGGCCGATCAAAGATTAGCCTTACCTACATGAAAGCATAGAGCCCTCATAGTTCGATAAAAGGCTGACAATGAACCATGGATGAAATTGGAAAGAGGACGATGGAGACCACGATGGATAATAAAGATAGGATGGAAAAAAGGAGCGGAAAGAAAGAGAAGAAAGACTGATGATAAATGATAAAGGAACCCCAGGGGCGGATCAAATGATTAACCTTTCCTATGTGAAAGCACAGGGGCAACGTAGTTTGAAAAAAGGCCAAAGAAAAATTATGGATAAAGGATGATGAGATGAAAATGATGGGACTAATATGATGAGATAGGATAGACCTGGTGGATAGGATGGGATGATGATGACTACACATAGCTCAAGGATGGGATAGTTATCCAAATCATCAAAAGATGAAAAGATGAATTGGGAGGATGGTATGATGGATAGATGAATGATGAGAAAGGAGAGGAGATTGCAAAGATGTGCAAAAGAAGTAGAAGTGATGATGATAAGATAGATGGCATTGGATTACGTGGGGAGTAGCATATAGCTAGATACTAATGACAAGGGATTATGAGATGGGATGAGGATAGAGGTAAATGGATAAAAAGAGAAAGATGGGTGGATAGGAAGAGGAGGATGGGGAGATGAAAGGGATGCTATGATGGATGAATAGAGGGATAAGGATGAGGAGATGGAAAGAATTGCTATGATGGATAAGATGATAAGGATAGGGGGATGATAGGGATTGTTTGGATAGGAAGATATGGATGGGGAGATGGAGGGGATTGTTTGAATGGATAGGAAGATAATGATGGGTAGATGGAAGATACTATTATGATGGATGAATAGAGGGATAAGGATGAGGAGATGGAAAGAATTGTTTGGATGGATATGAAGATAAGGATTGGGAGATGGAAGGGATTGTTTGGATAGGAAGATATGGATGGGGAGATGGAGGGGATTGTTTGAATGGATAGGAAGATAATGATGGGTAGATGGAAGAGATTGTTGTGATGGATGATGTCTCCAAGGACTATGTCACAAAGGGAGATAAGTTCCCCCACTCTAAATATGTCGTGTGTCATGAGGCAGAAGGGATGCAAGATGAGTGGATGGGAAGATAAAGGAGATAACTAGAGGAGGATAGGGTGGGTGACTAAGGAATACGATAGAGCATGGATGAAGGGAATGCATACCAAGAGGTGTCCAAAGCATGCATAGATAGGTGTCCCTATTTTGATCCAGAACACAAGAAGGATGGAGGGATGGGAGATAAATGGGATATGATGGTAGGATGTGAAAGATAGGTGGGATGGAGGGGATGGATGAAGAGGATGTATAGTAGGAAGACATGTGCATAACATAGTAGGAAGTATAGCGAATGGAGGGAATGCATATCAAGAAGCTGCCCCCAAGTGTGGAAAAGGACGTATGGGGATTTACGCATGACGCCTATTTTCTAGGTTTTCATCATGGTACTTATCCAAGGCACTTGTTTTCCAAGTTTTCACCATTGGACGAATTATTTCTCTTTACTTTTTTTTTGGATTTTTCTAATTTTTTTTATTTTTTCTAATTTTTCTAATTTTTTGGATAGCATGCGGATGGAGATGGATAAAGATAGGGATGTGGATAAGGAATTTAGAAGATACATGATAAGGATATGGATGAAGAACTCAAGCATCAAGGTCCATATGAGGTATTAAGAGCCCATGTGTGAAGCGATTGTTGGATGTTGGTACAACCTTATTAGGATAAATGGATTATGCAAGAGGATGAATTAAAGGGATTTGATGGGGTGGGATAATGGAGGGGATGTTGGAAAGGGTATGGATAGAATGATGGGGTAGGTGTGTGATCGAGTAGTGTGTTCAAGACCAACATTAGCGCATGTGGTGGTGTGTGTGAAAGGATAGGAGGATTAATGGATGGAGAATTTGGGGATAATGGAGGAGATGGGATAGTGAATTCTGGGCCATAAGGACCCAAAAAATATTTAGGAGATGAAAGGGGGATATGATTAGCTTTAGGATTAGCAACTTTGGATGTTGTTACATATTTTTCATTGGAATGCGTTGCATCTTTTTTCTTTGGGATCCACATGATTTATTTTTTGGTGGGCCTTTGTGGCCTACGAATTTGATTTGGATTTTGGTTTTGGTTTTTATTTTCTTCACCATGTTTTTTAGAGGGGAGATGGGAAGCTTTAGATTCATGCATTTTTTCTTTAGCATCTAAAGTGCTTTTAGTAGCAATGGGATGGGTATGAGGAGGTGGATAATGTGAAGTGATGGAGGTAGGATTATAGGGATTATGTGTAGATGGAGGATGCACGGGTATGTGCCTTTGTGGATCCTAATTAGGGGACATGAGAGTGGGATGTTTATGATAGGTGATATGGATAGGTGATGGATGGATGAAAGGATGAATAGGATGAGATGGAGGAGGTTATTTTGGGATATATGGGCCCAAAATAGATGTAGTGGGTGGAGGGACATAAGGACCCAAAATGGATAGAGAAGATGAAGGATGGGAGATGGTGGATGGAGGGACATAAGGACCCAAAATGGATGGTGCAAATGAAGCCGGGAAATGGACATGAGGGATGAGACACAGATCATGGAGACAGGACATGAGGGATATGATTCCCAGACTGAGGTTGCCCTTGGACTCTGGATGGCTCTGTAACACCTTTGCCTCATGAAGCTGCCTGCCCTTTATAATTCATGTTCTTAAGCATTCAATCCATGACAAGATTTTTGTTATTCTGAAAGAATGATGTGGGTCTATTATTAGGAAGAGGATGATGGGTGGTATATATGCTTTGTTTTTCTTCTGTAAGGATACCACCATGGAATAATGTGATAGTACCAAGGGGATATACAAGTAGTGATGGAATAGTAGGTTTAGGTGATGATGGAGGATCATGAGATGGAGATGATGGGATAGCAACATCTGGATGGGTGGTATCAGGAGAGCGATTAGGGGATATGATAGTATCTTGATTTGTGATGGTAGGAGATAAGGGATTATGTGATGGAGATGGAGATAAGGGCTCATGAGATGGAGTGGTGGAATTTTCAATGTCAAGAGAGTTGTAAGATAAAGTGGATGGAATGGAGTAGTGGAAATCATGTGGATATGGATCAAATGGAATGGAGGGGAAGGGACAGTGGAGGATGGAAGGATGGAAACAGTGGATAGTGGATGGATGGATGGATGGGTGGAGGAAATGGTGGAATGCATTATCTCTATAGGTCCGGACACCCCTATAGGAGATGGGGGCTCAATGGATTCAGTGGGTTTGAGTGGGGCTAGGGGTTGTAGCATCAATGATAGGTGTAATATGGAGAAGGGTCTGATCACTAGTGACCATGGATGATGGATTGGGATGGAATGGTTCCACGAATTCAAGAGGTGGAGTGGGGAATGTATTCTTTGTCATGAGTCCTTGGAGAAATTTTGGAGAGAGAAATTTGCATGCTTGAGGCTTAGACGAAAAGGTAGGAGTGGATGAAGGATTAGGGATTGGTAGGGGATTAGGGCTATGAATTGGTGGATTAGGATGGGAGGATTAAGATGACGAATTGAGATAGGGAGATGTGGATGTTAGATTAGGATAGGTTGATGTGGATGTATAAGTAGGATGGGAATATTGGTATGGAGGATTAGGATAGTGGGAATATGTGGATGAAGGATTGAGATAGGAGGATGTGGATGGAGGATTAAGGTAGGGGTATTGTGATGGTGGATTAGGATAGGAAGACATGGATGTTGGATAAGGAGATGATGCAAGTGAAGGATATGATGGGGATGCAGGTGACGAAGATAATGGATATCCATTATCAAAAGTAGCATAAGGAGTGTGATTAGGAATGGATGAAGACATAATGGGATAGCTTGAAGGGGTGATTGGATTGTAGGAAGTGGATGGAGAAAGCTTAATAGTGATGATAGCGTTAATGTGATCTATGTTGTATACCTCTTGATCGACAAGACTTTCGTTATCATCATCGACATACTTAGGGTTTCCCTTGACTACTAATGATGGAGGATAAGGATTCATGATGATGAAAGGATAAAGAGGATGGATTAAAGATTTCAGATGAAAATGGACTAAAGCTCAAGTAAGGATTTAGATCAAGCTCAGATCAAGATTGGATTAAAGCTTAGATTAGGATGATTGGATGATGTGATGGGATTAATTCTGGTGATCGGATTTGATTACCAAAGGATGATTATGACACCGAATCTACCTCAAGATGGAAGCAGATTGATTGGGTCAAAGGTGATCGGATAGGGATGTGACTGGATTGGATTGGATAAGATTGATTAATGATTGATAAGATCGACTGATGGATTAGATAGTGTAGACACCTAAAAATGACCTAGGCCTGCAAGCTTCATTTTTATTGCTTTCGTCCTAGCATAATTGTGACATTTAATTATGTCCTTGGTCCACATTCGACTATTGATTAAATAATTCATGTCCTTTTATTCTTCATGATTATTAAATAAATAAATTTCATTTATTTATTATATACGTCATTAATTGTCTAAGTCTTCCCTTAATTAAATAAATTTCTTAATTTATTTAATTTCCTTTCTTCATTAATTTTCCTGATTATTAAATAAATGAATTTTATTTATTTATTTGATATGTCACTAATTGTCACAATTAAATAAATTTATTAATTTATTTAATTATTCAGTCTTATCTTCCAAATTAAATAATTGTTTTTAATTATTTAATTACTAATTTCACTTTTCTCTCATTTTAAATAAATAAAAATATTTAAAATGATTTCATTTTATTAACTTTCACTCTTTTTAGTAAATAATCTGAAAAAGATTATTTACTTGTCACACAAAATCATCATTTTGAATTAATTAAATTCAAAAAGATATTATTCTTCCAAAAATCAAGTAATCAGGGATTCTTGATTTTTCAAATCTAATCTTCAGTCCAAATCTTATCTTCTTGATTTTTTGAATCTCACAAATAAGGCAATCTTATCTTCTTGATTTTTCAAAAATCTTTATTTCTTTAATTAATGTCCTCATTTATTCTCCACCGTCGATCCATTTATCTGAGATATTATTTTGACCGTTTGATTAAGAAATTTTCCCTAACCCTAATTAGGGATTCTCAGATTTAATCTGAACCTCTCGTTCTAGGTCTTTCTTAGAATTCAATCTCGTCCATCCACTCAAAATTTTGTTTTCTATAAAAGACAATTTTTCTCATAATTTCGGGATCCAGACAACTTCATTTTTAATATAGGCATTATAGTCATTTGGCATTAGTAGTCATTATTTTCATTTTAACATATTGTCATAGACATAGGCACAATTTATATAAATCCTTCAACATTTGCATAGAACTTGGACATTATCATAGGTTGCTCATTTGAAATCTGAGGGCGTCATTCGTTTGCTGCAAACTAGAAGGTGCTATGAAGGTGAAGCATGGAAGGAAAAGAAGGTATAATCGTTCTTTGTTTTGATTTTCCATTGTTCTTGATAGTCTCTTTGGATTTTTGATGTTTATTATCTAATAAGCTAACAATCTAATTTTCCATTGATACAGATAGGATGACGAAAGGGACTAGAAAACCTCATTCAGAGATTACCCCAAGTGACTTAGGATATTGATTGATCAGATTAAAGGGTAAATGGATGATTGCAACACCGGATCCACCTAGAGATTAAAAGTGGATTGATTGGGATGATGATGATTAACTTAGGACAAATGAAAATCCTAAGCAGATGTTGATGATGACGATCAATCCAAACACTTAGGTCAATTTGGATAATAACCTAAAATGAACTTCAGGGGATTAGATGGGGAAAACGATGATCTAATTGGGGGAGAAGATGATCAGATTGGGGAAACAGATGATAGGAATGGATGAATGAATACTCAAAACGAGTAAATGATTTATCAAAATGGTTGAACGAGAGCTCGAAATGATAGAAGAAGGTTTGGAATGGATGAACGTCTATTTGGAATGAGTGAACGAGTGCTTGGAACAGATGAATGATTACTTGGAATGAGGGAAGGAGGTTCAGAATAGATGAAAGATTACTTGAAATGAGTAAATGGATGATTGAGAGGGATGAATGACTACTCAAAATGAGTAAACGATTGCTCACAACAGATGAATGATTCTCAAAACAAGAAGATGAAGTTTTGAAATGAATGAATGATTACTCAGAATGAGTAAATGAATGATTGAAAGGGATGAATGATGACTCGAAACAAGTAGACAACTACTCACAATGAATGAATGATTCTTCGAACGAGAAGATGAAAGTTTAAAATGGATGGAAGATCACTCGGAACAAGTAAACAAATGAACAAAATGACTAAACGAGAGTTCAAAATGATAGAAGGAATTTTGAAATGGATGAACATTTACTTGGAAAAAGTAAATGAATGATCAAAATGGTGGAACGAGAGTTCAAAATGATAGAAGGAGGTTCAAAATAGATGAATGATTACTCAGAACGAGTAAATGAATGATTAGAACAACAAAACGAGTGTTCAAAATGATAAAAGAAGGTTCAAAATGGATGAATGTTTACTCGAAACGAGTAAACGAATGATCAGAACAGAAAAATGAGTGTTCAAAATGATAGAAGAAGGATTATAATGGATGCATGTTTACTCAGAATGAGTAAACGAATGATTAGAATGGCAAAACAAGTGTTTAGAATGATAGAAGAATGTTCAGAATGGATGAACATTTAATCAGAATGCGTAAATGAATGATCAAAATGACAAAATGAGTGTTCAAAATGAGAGAAGAAGATTTAGAATGGATGAATTTTTACTCAGAATGAGTAAATGAATGATCAAAATGATAGAACAAGTGTTTATAATGATAGAAGAAGATTCAAAATGGATGAAAGTTTACTCGAAATGAGTAAATGAATGATCAAAAATGATAGAATGATTGTTCAAAATGATAGAAGAAGGTTCAAAATGGATGAACGTTTACTCGGAATGAGTAAACGAATGATCAGAACGACAAAATGAGTGTTCATAAAGGATGAATGAAAGCTTGAAATGAGTAAACGATTGATTGAAATGGATGAACGAATGCTCGAATTGGGAGACTGACTCTTGGAATGGATGAAAGGATAATCATAATGAGGTGAAGAATTCTTGAGATGTGAAGAAGGTGCCTAAAACAACTAAATGAAGGGTGAAATTAGTTGTTTGAGGGCCAGGTTCGCCCAAGGTAGAGCAAGTACAGATTAGGATTTTGGTTAAAGCTCAGATTGGGAGTAGATTAAAGTTCAGATTAGGATTATATTTAAGCTCATATTAGGATGATTGGAGGATGTGATGGGATTGATTCTACACCAAGTTCAGGGGTAAGGTTCTAACAATAAGATTTTTCCAGATTTGGTAGTTTTCAAAAATTGTCAAATTTTGCCATTTTAGGAAACTTCATAGACATACTTTTGAGAGTCCAATTTTTTCCCAAAAATACCCAAAACTAAGATATGATGAATTTCCAACTAACATTCTAAGTTTGAGACACACATTTCCAGTTATTAACAAAAACATTTTTTCAAAAACTAAAAAAAACACTAAATTACGATTTTGAGGGTCAAGATGAAAGTTTGAAGCCCTAAAATTGTTTCAAAATGGGGTCCAACTAACTCAAGGTTTGTTGGGAATCCACATGCCACCTCATAATGCAACCACCTATAAAATTTTAGCTCAATCGGACACCCGAGTCAAAAGTTATGGCCTCTATAAGTTTCAACATAAAAATCAAAACCCTTAAAACAAAGTCTAGATGATTGGGATGGATGACTTGATGATAGATATGGACTCTAATGATGTTCTAAGTATCACCCATGGGGTTTTGTTGATGAAACAATGACTTATGAAAAAGTGTTGATGATAGGAAAATAGGTGTTCAAAATGACTGAATGAAGGGTGGAAAATGTTGTTTTTGGGTGGGTTCGCCCCTTTGTTTTGGGTAGGTCTACCCCTGGATGGGTAGGTACACCCTTGGGTTGAAAGGTCCATTCTTGGGTGGGTAGGTCTACCCCTGGGTGGGCAGGTCCGCCCCTGGATGGGCAGGTATGCCCCTAGATGGGCAAGTATGCTTGTTTGATAAAAAGTTGGACAAAATTGACTAAAATAGGTTGAAAAGGGGTTGCTTCAAAGGGCAGGTCTGCCTCTAAAAAAGATCAAGTCTACCCCTAGACAAGTCTAAACTTGGTTTTTGGAAAAATGACTAAGGGAAAGGACCCAAAACACAACAAACAATAGTCAGAGGATAACCCTGACTCGATTGAATAGAAAATCACTGGTTTCACACAAATAATACAGTCCAAGTAGCATGATCCTAAGATTTGTAGAATGGGTATGTCCAACAAAGCCTTCTATTCTAGGATAAACATTGTTGCTAGGGAGTCCTCGATATACACTCTGTATGTGAGGCCCAAACCGTGAACACCTACCCATCACAAGCATGAGTTGAGAACCTTAGTGAGATACTAAAGACTCAAACCAACTCTTCATGTCATCCCGACGCTTCGCTCATAACGACGTGACTGGATTGAGGTACAAATTTCTCTCTCCCCCCTTTATATACCATTTCTATATGCATGGTTGGAATTGTCCCTTTGGGTGATGAAATCCCCAAGCAGGTCCCCTAAAAATAAGAAAAAATGGGAGACTAAAAAAGACTTGGTAAGCTACAATTTCTCATCACGCAGGATTACCAAATGGTGCAAGGGGATTGGATACATCAATAGCTTACCAAAAGCATGACACACAAGGTCAATTTGACCCCTCCTATTTAATCTATGTGCCTAAATTACTAAAAAATGATAAACAAACAATTGATAAAAGTTTTAAAATGGATAGCCTACAAGAAAATTGTTAGTGATTTTTTTTTCCACCAATAGTTGATCAAATTCTTTTACAGACACAAACAACACACATTAGGGGGTTAGAAATACTCAAAATAGCTGAAAAAAGTGCTTAAACTTCCGTTTTTACCTTCTAGAAAAGATGTTTTTGGTCAGGTCCGCCCTTGGAAAAGGTCAGGTCCACCCCTGGAGGTTAGGTCCACCCTTAGAAAAGGTCAAGTCCACCACTGGAGGTCAAGTCCACCCCTAGAAAAGGTCAAGTCTGCCCCTCTAAGAAAAAATTGCAAATATTTTATTTTTGGACTCTATAGAGGTTAGGTTTGCCTCTTTATTAGGTCAAGTCTGCCCCTGGAGGTCAAGTCAACCCTTGGAAGAGATCAAGTCTGCCCCTAGAGGTCAGGTCCGCCCCTGGAGGTCAAGTCCACCCCTAGAAGAGGTCAAGTCTGCCCCTAGAGGTCAGGTCCACCCTTGGATGGGTAAGTTCGCCTCTTTGCTAAGTCAGGTCCACCCCTGGAGGTTAGGTTTGCCCCTCTGTAACTTGCACCTGCAAACAGTGAAAAATAGCAAACATGAAAGAACAAGACTCGTTTGTGGGTCCCATGGTGCGTGCCATAAATGTGATCAGGAAAAAATATTGTTGAACTTAACAAAATAGATGGAAATATTATACCTTGCTAAGTTGCTCCTTTGGTTGGCCCTTAATTTTTGATGTTGTGTATGCTCCTTGGATGGAAAATGAGAGTGAAGATGCAAGATGGTTAAAAATGGATGATGATGGATACAAGTGCTATGGTGAAAGAAAATGTGAAAATATGGCTAAGTGTGGCTTCAAATGATAAAATTGCAAGAGTTTGGCTATGAAATGCAAAATTTTCTAAATGAGAGAAAAAATGGGTATTTATAGAGGAATTTGAATTCTCTAGAGAATTCAATAGTTGATATTGAGCCACCAAGGCTAAGATGAAGGGCTATGGTGAGTTGAGGAATCACAAGCCCTCACATTTTGACATGTGGAAGGTGAAGTGGCTTAGAAATGGTGATTTGTAAATGAGGTGGAAGGAGGGTACATGATGTGGAAGAAGGACAAGTACTTTGCAAGTACCTTAGGGGATGAGAAGATTACCTTAAAATGAAAGTTCTTGTTCCCAAATGGGAATGAAAGTGACTTTCGAGGAATTTTAGAATTTTTCAAAAATCTCCATGGGGATTGGGAAAGTAGTTGGAGAAATAAATGTGAATTAAAAATTCACATGCTTAGAAGAATCTTATGGAAAAGATAAGGTTCCAAAAAGGGAAGCATTTGTCCACATGTGACTTGATGTGACAAATCAAAGATTCTAGAAGATACATGGGAAAAGGGGAAGAGTCTACATGTGACTTGATGTGACAAGTCAAAGATCACATGGGAAAGAGCAAAAAATAAATTTAATATTCCTTGGAAGTATAAAAGGAATTAAAAATTCCTTGAGAGGTTGATTAGGCTAGTTAATGAAGGATTAGAGGAGGGTTAGGTGGCTAAGAGAGATTAGAGGTCAACTTGCAAAAGTTGGAGGATGTGACACATCCTAATCAAGAATTAGGCATGTGCACATTCCTAATGATGAAATTAGGAGGTTGATGAAGATTAAGGAAGGGATGTGACATGAGAGGAATTAAATAAATGTCATATTTATTTAATTCATTTGATGAAAGGGGGATAAAGGGTGTAAGGTATTTAATTATTAACTAAATACCTTAGGGGTTTAAATGATTTGAGGGTATTAATTAAATAATAACAATATTACTTAATTAATGCTAATGAGAGGGTATTTAGACAAAGAAGGAAAATTTGGACAAATATAAGTGTCCAAATTTAGATTTCTACAACATTAATCAAACAAGAGTTTGATGACACCTAAATCACAAAGATGTTGTATTTTATCTTTCAAGGTCTTACACTCACTAATGGAATGTCCATGCACTCAATGGTATGTGCAAAAGGAATATTTTCCTTTATTGTGTTTTTGAGATCTCTTAGGAGGATGAAGAGTAATCAAGTGAGCTTTTAGGAGCCTTAACAAGATACACTCTTTCTCAGATAAAGGATGAGGAGCAAGAAGCAACCCTTTCTCTTGTGGAGAAAGGTTTGACTTCTCACAAGAAGAAGAAGAAGGCACAAAGACAAAAGACAAAGGAGGAGGATCTCCATAGAGAGTATTATTCCGATAATGGGGATTATTTTTCTTTACAAGATCACTATCAACCTTCTTGATAGGACTAATAGTATCAACCTCTTTAACAACGGTGTGATAATCTTGCTCAGAATGAGGATCAACACCAAAAACATTACAATTTGCATTCACCTTACCCCACAATACAAAAGAGTAAGCATCTTTGATAGCGGGTACAAATGTTATTATCATAAGGTCTAAGCGGATTAGGTTGACTTTATATTCATGAATGAAGGAGTCTGTAAAGTCTAAGGAACCCCAATCATCACCAAGACATGCATCCTTTTGAGGAGAGGCAGGAGTAGACTGAAGCAAATCACACAGTGAGACCTTATCTGGAGTAACTTGAGGTTGCTCAACAAGATCGTAACCACTAGATGATTTAGTTATAGGTTTAGGTTCTTGTGGAAGGATTGGTTGTTTATTCATTCTATCCTCGTTAGTATGGGCTACTGCTCTATAGAGGGATCCATAGGAGTATCAAGAGAGTTACTATCAAATGAAACACCATTAATAGAACAAACCCTTTTGAGGAGAAGGACTAGATGGAGTCACATAAATGATCAGTCTCTTAGGCCTTTGAGGGGAAGAAAAGACATAGATTACATTTACAGAATCATCACAACTAGCAAAATAACTATTTGAATACATATTCTCAACATCGATCCAAATATGATCAAATGTTGAATAATTATTTGAAGAAACATTCTCAACATCGATCCAGGGAGAATCAAATGTGGAAGGAGGTTCATCATTCACTAATGCATCATCTCTAGAAGAGGGTACATTGGAATGAAGAGTAGATTCATCATTCATAGACACATCATCTCTAGAAGAGAGTTCATTGGAATGAATAGAAGTAATAGTAACATTAAGAAAGGTATCAATGATTTCATCTTCTTGCGACAAAACATCCTATGAAGTAAGAGGATTTTCATGAGAAGGATCAAAGATACTAAGTGACATAGGAAAATCCAAGTCGCCATCACATGCATGAAATGGAATATCATTAACATTTTAAACAAAATTAGATACTGAACTAATAAAAGAAGATATTAAATTCATTATAAATTTTTTGGTATTTTCTATGTTTTAGTAAATCGCATTTTCGGAGGTCTTAAGAGCGTAATTTGAGGTTAGAACTTGCATTGGTCCCTAAAATTTGATTGCGAAGGGCACTTGTATTTTAGGGACTAAACAAGTTCTCTAGGAGAACTTTTTGATGGTGCAAACGGTTCTGAATTCCAAGCACCGAGTCAAAAATTTTGACCCCGCCAAGTAGGGGTAAATAAATTCCTAGTTTTTTGAAGAAAACTATTCTTCATGCTGGGTTCACCAAAATGTAATATAGGGGGATTCTCTACTCATGATTTCTCTTTGTTCAGAGAGCTTCACAGGGTGAACTACCCTATACTACCTCAATGGAACAATGGCGAGAGTTTTTAGAATTGGAAAGAGCAGGTCAAAGAGATTCTTTGCACAAACCAGCAAGCTCTAGGACAAATGACGACAACACATAATACAAATGTCGACATGGTGCACTAGAGTCTCAGAGGTGTGTTGGCATCTTGTACAGGCCAAAAAGTGAGAATGTCACAAGAAATTCCTAAGAAACAACTAACAATTCCTATTATTGAGAACTAATAGAATGTAGGGAAATGATAGAATGCGATAAAGTGGTAGAACTGAAGTAAAGTAGAGAATAAATGATGAGGATAAGGAGAAGAAAGTAATGAAATACTTACAAACATGTGAATGATAAAGCTTCTAGCTCATGAATTTATTCAGTACCTACACACAAGAGGGAGAGAGAAATTGTTGGGTGGCTGTATAGGGGCCTGCCTCAGTCAGACCCTGTTTTGGTGTTGTCACCTCCATGAACAACCAAATAGATAGAGAGAAAAGTAGAAATGAAGTAAAGAGTACTTAGAGCACTACAAAGTAGTGTTATGCTACTCAACCAAGTAATAGAGGAGAGGAGTGTAAGCTTACCACCTCCACCAAGAGTACTTAAGGCTAATGGGTGAGAAAATGAGAGGAACTCAAGCCTTTGCTTCAATGGTGTTTGTTCCACACTTGCTCTACTAAAGTGGTGGAGTGTTGATGTTGTTGTTGTGAAGTGTAAAGTGTTTGGAGATTGAAGCGATAGTGAAGAAGCTGCTTAGAGCTTGTGAATGGAGTGAAGAAGTTCTTAGAGAGATGTGTAAAGGGAGAGGGGAGAGGTGTAGAAGATGGTAGAAGATGAAATGCATATGGAAGGAGTGAATTTGAAGGGGAGATGGAGAAAACAACCATATTCGGGTCTTTCTTCCAAGGAGGGAATTACAAATCGACCCCCAATGGGAAGTGTAATGCCTGTGTAGGCTCCAGATGTGAGAATTTTTTAGGGTTGTAACCATGCCACGCAAATGTCTACGCGCCATGTAGGCATCCCTAATAGAAACACCTCCACCGACGCTCAAAATAGGGCACCAAGTGTGATGGAAGTAGTAGGCTTAGGTGGAATTAAGCCTCCAAACTTGTTTTTCTAAAGTGGATAAAGGAAAAAATGGGATTTTCACATGGGGTGCAAATTCACTTTTATACAAGGAGATAGTGAGAGAGAGTGGGAGAGAGTGGGAGAGAGGGAGAGAGGGTGGGAGAGTGGGAGAGAGAGTACGAGATTATGGAAGAGGGTGGGAGAGAGTGGGAGAGAGGGTGGGAGAGGGAGAGGGTGGGAGAGGCTGGGAGAGGGGAGAGGGTGGGAGAGGGTAGGAGAGGGTGGGAGAGAAGGTGAGAGAGGGTAGGAGAGAGGGCGGCAGATGATGGGAGAGAGTGGGAGAGTGGGAGAGAGTGGGAGAGAGGGTGGGAGAGGGTTGGAGAGGGAGGGAGAGAGGGCATGAAGAGAGGGTGGGAAGAGAGGGTGAGAGAGGGCGCGAGGGAGTTGGAGAGTGGGAGAGAGGGTGGGAGAGGATGGGAGAGGGTGGGAGAGAGTTGGAGAGTGGGAGAGAGGGTGGGAGAGGGTGCGAGGGAGTTGGAGAGTGGGAGAGGGTGAGAGAGAGTGGAAGAGAGGGTACAAGAAGGTAGGAGGGAGTTGAGGGTGGCAAAGGGTGCAAGGGAGTTAGAGAGTGGATGTAGGGTTTATAGAATGGGATACTATATATTATTTATTTATTATATTAAATATATTAATATAATATCAATATATATAATATATATTAATATATAATATTAATATATATATATATATATTAATACATAATAAATATTAATATATATATATATATATATATTAATACATAATAAATATTAATATATATATATATATTAATACATAATAAATATTAATATATAATAAATATATATCATATGTCAAAAGAAATCATAATTCTTAAAGTTCAAATAATGGATATCCGTTTTGTGTATTAGTGGTTTATGCACTTGGACGAGCAACAAAATATATTAATATTAATAATTAATAACTAATATTAACATATATATATTAACATACAATATATAATATATATTAACATATAATATATAATATTGTATATATTATATATTAAAATATAATATATAATATTGTATATATTATATATTAAAATATAATATATAATGTATATTAATATATAATATATATTATATATTGATATATAATATATATTAATATATTGATATATATTATATATTGATATATATTGATATATGATATATATTATATAACATATGACATTGTAATAACACTAGAGGTGACAAATATCTTTTTTGTAGGTGTGAATTGTTAAGACTTGGGGTCATGTCGGTTAGATCACATAACGAATATCCATTTATAACAGATATCTGTTTTGCAAGTTATATAAAAAAAGGGGACCATTTTGAGTATTTCAACAGTATCTACATTCTTTTTTTACAAAAATCTCATGTTTTTTGTCTACATCAGATAAAATTCACCTTTTCAAAGATTCTCTTACACTTTTTGTAGAATTCTAATCATTTTTGTGTGTTTTTTTGTTTGTGCAATGGGGAGCAGCACTCGAGGTAAGAGAAAAGGTAAAAGGAAACTTACAACAAATCAAATTGAAGCATATAGAGAAAAATATAGAGAAAGTGACAGGAAATGAAGACAAGGTATGCAAAATATTCAAATTGAAGTTTCTTTCGAACCATTAAATGTTAATTCAAGTGAAGATGAGATAGGAATTTAAAATATTGAACATCATATTCAAATTGAAAATGAAAACATTGAAATTGAAAATGAAAATGTGAACAACATTGAGAATGAAAATGTTGTTGAAAATGTTATTCAAAATGAAATTGTTATTGAAAATGTTGAAAATGAAAATGTGTTTGAAAATGAAATTGTTTTTAACAATGAAAATGTTGTTCAAAATGAAATTGTAATTGATAATGTTGAAAATAAAAATGTGGTTGAAAATGAAAATGTTGAAAATGAACCTTATGCAACTTTCTATTGTGACAATATATATTTCTCATTTGAATTATATTGCGATGTTCCTAGCATGATAGATCATGGACTTGCTGCAACAATAGCCAACTTTGATACTTTGGGAGAGGTATGCGAGAGATTAGAATAATATAGATTGGTTATTCTAAACATTTTTTATAGTTTGCATTACCATTTCATCATCAATTAGGTCATTTAAAATAATATAGATTTGTTATTCTAAGCATCTTTTCTATTGTACGTAGTTTTACTGCTACCTTAATGGTTTGTATAGGTGGTTCACTCTAGAACGCAACATGCTATTCTTGTGGAAGAGTGTGCCGACCACGAAGGTAATGTGAGCTCTATTTCCTTTCCCTATTGGGAAATGACTATGTATTAGGCTTGTTTGTTGTATGCCTATGTGGCATTTTGTAAATCCTATATTTGATAGCAATTATTGAATAATAATATTATGCATATTTTGTACACTTTATGTGTATTCAAGTGTATACTTTACAACTTATGTGTGTACTTTATCACTTATGAGTATTGCTATGTATGCTTATATATTTAAAAGCGTATCTTTCGAATTCTAAGCATACGTGTAGTTCAAGGCTTAAAATTCATTGATAAATGAATCCCTTTTTCCCTTGTGACAAGAACAAAGTGAAACCCTGACCCCTTTGCACCTTTATTTTGCATCCATCGACCCTTTTCCATCAACCTAAAACTCATAAAGTAGGAAAAAAAGCATAAGAGATGAAAAATAGAAGTTATTGTAGAAGGATGCTGATCCATAGCCTTAGACCAAGATTACATACGGAATCGATTTTTGAGAATAGAAATTCAAAAGATTCTGTCTTTTAGCACTTTGAGACTCTTAAGAAATCAACAGTCCAATGCTTGGCTTCCAGTGATTGTATTTGGGTCTGAGACCATCCTAAATTGTGAGCATGCCCTTCAGGATGTGCTAGAACTGATTTGTTTAGACCCTCACAGGAGTTCTGAGCGAAAGATTGCCACTTTTACAGAGTACATTGTACATCTAACAACTTTTTCCATCAAGCTGAAAACTCATGCAGGAGAAAACTTACCTTAGGATAGAAAAAAAAATAAAAGAGGTTATTGTAGAGTCTCAAATCCCATAGCCTCAAGCGAGGAGAGTCTATAAGGCATCATGGTTTCACAAAGCCCATTGCCAAGATTGTTTGTCTTTTAGCACTTTGGACTCTTAAAGGGAAATGTAGGAGTCTAATGTAAGCTCAGTGATTCAACATATTTGGGTGAGAGAAAGACCATCCCTAGCATAAATCTTTTCCATATAGATGTTTTGGAGAGAATTCCATTTAATTCCCTCTGAGTTCTTGAGCTTAGTTGCCTTACTTGTGTCCCACTGCATTGCATTTGTGGCACCTCAACTGAAAACTTGTCACTGTAGGAAAATGCCTCAGAGATAGAAAAAATAGAGAGAGATTATTGTAAAGGGTCTCAAAAAAATCCCATATCCTTAGATGAAGAGTGTGTAGGTGTCATAGTTTCTAGGAAATAAAGATTCAAAGATTACTGTCTTTTAGCACTTTGGACTTTTAAGGGAAATCGTCAGTCCAATGTAGCTCAAAGTGATTCAACATATTTGGATGCAAAAGAGGACTATCCCTAACATAAACGTACCCATGTAGATGTTTTGGAATAGCCCATTTGGTCCTACGAGTTGTAGAATGAAAGTTGCACCACTTTGCAATATTACACTGCTTGCATTTGACAACTTTTTTCTCAATTAAAAACTTGTCACCACGGGAAAATACCTTTGAGATAGAAAAAAATGAGAGAGGTTATTGTAGAGAGTCTCAACATGATCCTATAGCCTCAGACGAAGAGTCTGTAGGAATCACAGTTTCCAAGAAACAAAGATTCAAAGATTATTGCCTTTTAGCACTTTTGACTCTTAAGGGAAATCACCGGTCCAATGTAGCTCGAAGTGATTCGACATATTTGGGTGAAAAATATCACCATCCCTAGCATAAACGTACCCATCCAAATATGTTGGAATATTTTGTTTGGTCCTACTATTTGCATAACAAAAGTTGCACCACTTTGTAACATTACACTGCTTGCATTTGACAACTTTTTCCTCAACTGAAAACTCATCACCGAGGGAAAATGCCTCCAAGATAGAAAAAAACGAGAGAGGTTATTGTAGAGGGTCTCAAAAAAATCCTATAGCCTTAGATAGACTATCTATAGGAATCATGGTTTTTGAGAAATAGCCCTTCAAAGATTGCTGCCTTTTAGCACTTCAAAATCTTAAGGGAAATCATCGGTCTAATGTAGCTCGAAGTGATTCGGTGTATTTGGGTGAAAAAGAGGACCACTCCTAGTGTAAACGTATCCATCTAGACATGTTGGAACAACCCATTTGGTCTTACGAGTTGCAGAACGAAAGTTACACCACTTTACAACTTTACACTGCTTGTATCTGACAACTTTTTCTTCAACTAAAAACTTGTCACCACGGGAAAATGAATCCGAGATAGAAAAAACCGAGAGAGGTTATTATAGAGGGTCTCAACACCCATAGCCTTAGATCAAGAATTTATAAGCGTCACAGTTTCTGAGTAGTAGCGCTTCAAAGATTGCTGCCTTTTAGCACTTTGGACTCTCAAGGGAAATCGTCTGTCCAATGTAGCTCAAAGTGATTTGGAGTATTTGGGTGCAAAAGAGGACCATCCATAGTATAAATGTACACTTTTGGATGTGTTGGAATAGTCTGTTTGTTCGTACGAGTTATAGAACTAAAGTTGCACCATTTTGCAACTTTACATTGCTTGCATCTGACAACTTTTTCTTCAATTGAAAAAATCCTCACCACAAGAAAACACCTCCGAGATAGAAAAATCTGCGAGAGCTTATTTTACAGGGTCCCAACATGATCCCATAGCCTTTGACAGAAAGTTTGCAGGCATCACGGTTTTCAAGAAATAACCCTTCAAAGATTGTTTCCTTTTAACACTTTGGACTCTTAAGGGAAACCACCAGTCTAATGTAGCTCAGAGTGATTTGACATATTTGGGTGCAAAAGAGGACCATCACTATCATAAGCGTACCCATCCAAACGTGTTGGAACAATCTGTTTGGTCCTACGAGTTGTAGAAAAAAAGTTGCACCACTTTGTAACTTACACTGCTTGTCAAAATTGTAACTTATTATCAAATGATGGAAGTTCAAGAGTCATCTTGTTGTTGTTCATTGGAAAATAGTTGGAAGTTGTTTGGTCATGACCCAATTAGGTAGGAATTAGATGTTAGAAGGGTTTGGGAGAGTAGGGGAGGTCAATCGAGGTTTGGGTATGATGCCCTAGATGTGAAAAGTGTGGTTTTTGAGTGAAATTGGGAGGTTTAAGGGTGTTAGTGATTGAAATTTGTTGGGGCAGAAATTTATAAAGGTGTATTAAGCATATGCATACTTCTATAAATGTGTTTGAGGTGTTGTTTGAGTGAAATAAGTGTGGAAATGCATACTTTCAATTAACCCCCTTATAATCTAGGCAAAATGAGGGTTATATGATTAACTGAATTAGATGGTGTTTACAAGGATGATAGTTGTGGAATTTGGATGTTTATAGCTTGGTGAGATACTATCCAAAGGAATTTTGGAAGGGTAGCAGTTTTAAAGAGGAGTTGTTTTACAAATTTGGGCTAATTGGAGCCTTGTTTGGCATAATAGTTCAATTTCAGTGGGGTTGTTCCAAAACAAGCACATTAGGTTTTGACATATGTTAAAGAGAAGGGTAATGGGTGTCTTTCACAACCTTTTGTTTTGTGGGTTTGAGTTGATTTTTTGAAGATATTGATTCTTACTCAAGATGGTTTTATACCTTTTACATGTTATTATGTTTCAATGAACATTAAGTGACATTGATTTTTATCCAGATGGTTATATTACTTTCAAATTAACACTGTAACATGAAATGCATTTCATTAAGTTGTATCGACTTTTCTTCAATTTTAACTTATTTTGAAATAAAAATCAGTTGCACACTTCATTACATGAGTTTAAAACACAAAATAATGTCAAATGTAAATTCATTCAATAGAGCTTGAAATCATGGGTATTCTCAAAATGAGTGTTTGTTAAAATTTTATTGGTAGACATGTATGAAAAATGTGGTACAATAGAAAAGGCAATTCATTTTTTGAAAACTCTCCTCACATAAATGAATGGATTACCAATTGTAATTTATAAAATCTATTAAAATGTTATTTCGTTAATCTATAACATACATTATCAATCATAACTTTAAACAATTCTAAGATAATTATACATTCCATTTTGAAAATTCAAAGTAAAGAGACATGCACACAAGGAACAAATTAGATCGAATATCAATTCTTATATATCAAACTATAGAATAATTGTGTTTGTGCATATACAAATTTGGCATATGCCTACTTAGAATGAGTTGTACAAATTGTGGCATATATGCCATCTCAAGATCTATCAAACCCTAAGTACAAGTCAATCTATATCATATCCTAATCATATGTCAGACCATCAAAATCAAGCCTCCTCGAAGAAGTTAGATTCTCTGCAGTTTCCTGCACAATAACATTTCAAACTACAAATTAGATTATGTGAATGGTTGACAAGATATACTAGTAAATAGAAACTTATATACCATAATTTATAAATTACAAATTTAACATCAAAATTAGTATACATGTACTATATTATATCAATAATGTAATTCTTGTTTACTTCAAATCTTGCTCTCTTTTTTGCAAGATGTTTTGCATATGATTGTCCCTTAGGATGACTAGGAGTCCTTGTATCAAGTAATGGTCTCTCACTCATCACAATGTTGAGTCGAACAAAGGACTATAGAAGATAAAATAAAAATGATACAAATTAAAATATAATTGTTGAGAAATAATCATATCTACGAATCAAATATCTACTCCTATATAAACGTAAATGATCCACAATATAAAATAAACACATACTTGTTGTGATGCTATGACACTAGATGGGATCATAGTGGATGGATCAGCTAAGATGGTTTTTTGTAAAAAAAATGAAAAGAATGTAAATGCACATGCACATATAATCATAATTTTGACAATAAAAAAGATATATATATCTATTGTGCAACTTCATCCAATGGGTTAGACTTGGTTAACAAGGTTGTATAAGAACCGAGTTGCTACATAAAAAGACAAGATTACATTAGACTATCAATATATGTAGTACATGTATTTAAACATAATATATTTCAAAGATTAACATCTAAAATAATAATTTAAATTATTTACTGTGTATTGATTGTCTAAGGAAATTGAAATGGCAATAAGTGTAGCCTGTGACACTTTCGACAATTGCTCCTCTGTCAACAACTATTAAATATTCCAACACATAAACATATATTATTACAAATATCCCTCATAAAATATGAAAGAATTTACATAAAACACACTATGAAATTTCTTTAAGACTTACTGGTCCTCCCATATCATCCTTGGTAGTAGATGTCTCTCCTATAAATACTCCACTCTATGTTCTATCAACTCCTACATCTGACATATCATGAACCTCAAAGTCAGATGTGTCTATGGGAGCCTTAGTGGACCGTGAGAGAGTGCCAAAACATAAATTGTTGCACATCATGCAATGATGAGGCACACAAATATGTCCCAAAGAGGATAGTGTACTAGTGGGAGTTGATGGTTGTGTACCAGTGCGAGCTACTGCACGAGGTGCACCACCATCATGTTGTGATGTATTAGGTGCAACACCACCATGATGGGATGCACCATCAAATGGTTACAAATATGATGGCTGGTCTCACCAAATGATCATCAATGAAATGCAACAACAAATTTCAAATCTCATGTTCAATCTCTAGGTAAGGTAGGTACTGGCAGTAATAGTAGAGAGGACTAACTGGGTGACCTGATGTTCTAGGCTCCACCCCTGTAACCGCCTAACAACTCTAGAAATATCGTGATGTCAAAGTTAATTACATGCTCTCAGCAAAGTCAACATAATTTTTGCAGGCCATTGAGGACATCAAGATTGTTGTTGGGTGGTTTATCAAACCATCCACCAACATCCCAAAAAAATATCTATATTCCTCGCAGCAAGACAATTAAATTAGTTTTCTTTGATAATAATAGGATGTCCAATTCTTTGATCTATGAATAACTGGGCTAATTGGGCTTTTTCAATATCAAGAGCCTTCACCTCATCATACGATAACCCATCAACATAAAATTGTCTTTGTTTCTCTCACCACTGTGCAAATCTATTATGCTGAGTTGCCAAAGTTTGAACATTTACAATGATTATTTCCAAAGTGTTTTTCATATCTGATAGTTCATCGAGTGTCTCATAGATTTGACATACTTTTCTTAATTGATCTAAATTTCTATAAATAGACTTGTGTATTGTTGGCACATTTTCATTCAAAAAGAATGGTTGTGGTAGAGGATTTGGAGGGTATTCATTTTGTGCGGGGTAAGGATTTTCATTTTGATCCATTTTTAACCTGTTAATTGATAATTTTTAAAAAAATTAACAATGGTTTTAATCTAATAAAAAATCTATCAAATATATCCTATTTCTGACTAAAATTCAAAAAAAAAGAAGAAAAATGAATATAAATTGAATAAAAATTGAAAAAATCAAACACACGTTACAGATTTGATGATTTTTTTTCCAATTTGACCTCTCCCAAATAGATATCCGAATCACACTTTAAAAACCCACATGCACACACTGTAGAAATATAGCTCTCGGGTTTTTTTTGGTCTGTTTATAACATAGGAAACAAATATCCACTTATAACGGATATTCATTTCTTGATTTACAACCTTTTTAAATAAATGGTCGGGTCTGGGACCCAACCATAGTGGTTTTTTTGAAATATCTATTATTTAATATAATATATATTATAATATAATATGTATTATATATATATATATATTAGAGTACAGGAATCAGGTAGCACGACCCCCTATAAACTGCAGTGTGCCTAGTAAAATTTTTAATGTGACTGGCGACGCTAGCATGGCATGCCTTCCGGTACCATGGGGTTGGGGGAGATTAGACCTCATGACCAACCTCCTGCAACAGGAAAGATTTAGACAACTGAGCTAGGCCCTTGCCCATAATATGCATTATAATATAATATAATATAATATATATTAATTTTAATATAATACATATATTATATTACAAATAATATAATACGTATTATTATATATAATATATTATATTATTTATAATATAATATATATTAGAATAATAATAATATATTATAATATAAATATATTATTATATTATACATAATATATGTCAATAATATATTATATTTATAATATAATATAATACCAGTTGTAATATATTGAGGCTGGCATGGCATATTGTTATATGGCACACCCTCTGTGCTTTTCAATTGAACAAGAAACTTAATATCCTCGTCGCATGCATTTGACCATATTTAATCATATGTGTTTTTGAAATATTTCATATTTTGTTAGCCTTAATATATATTATATATAGCAGAAATATATATTATAATATATATTATATATGAATAGCACATAATATTGACGGCAATATATAATAATATATTATAATATTAATTATAATATAATATAATAATATATTATAATATTAGATTATAATATATATGTATTATATTATGTTAATATAATAATATGTTAGTATAATATAATATAGAGAAGTAATATACGTGGTTATATATAATATAAAATAATATAATATAGTTAAATATAATATAATATAATATAATATAATATAATATAATAATATAATATAATATATTATAATATATATTATAATATATTATAATATAATATAATATAATATATTATAATATAATATAATATAATATAATATAATATAATATGATCTCTTAGGTTTTTTTTTATTATAACACAAAGAACAGTTATCTGTTTATAATGAATATCCAAACATTTTTTATTTACAAACTTTTTAATAAAATGGTCGGGTTTGAACCCGACCATATTTAACTGCACCTTTTTTTTTGAAATATTTAATATTTAATATAATATAATAAATATTATAATATATTATATTATATTATATTATAATATAATATAATATTATATAATATGATCTCTCAGGTTTTTTTTAATTAAAACACAAAGAATGTATATCCATTATATAAAATATAATAATTGGTCAGGTCGGACCCAACGCAATTATAAACACTGCTTTAAACAAAATGAATATTTATTTCATATTAGATATTTGTAAATTGTAACAGATATCCATTTTGGTTTGGTATTACCAAACTAAAACGGATATTGTACTTGGGCATGCAAAAATTCAAAGGCATGAATTTTGAATTTTTAGACGTGTTAAAAACACTTTTTGGACCCCCATGATCTTGCATAGACCCATATAGGGATATAACGGAGAGATAAGAGATAAATATAACTTGGAAATGATAGAGAGGGTGAGAGAGACAAAGATAAAGACAAAGATGTATAGACAAAGAGAGATAAATATATAAAGGAAGAGATGGAAGGAGAGAGGAAGATGGAGAGAGAGAGATAGAGATAGAAAGAGGGAGACAATGAAATAGAGGGATATGGAGAGAGAAATATAACTATATAAGAAGTGATATATAGAGAGGAAGAGAGGGATATATATATATATATATATATAGAGAGAGAGAGAGAGTTGGGGGGAAAGAGAGATAAAGGAGGTGATAGAGACAATTAGCAGAGAGAGGGAGAGAGATAGAGAGAGGGGGAGAGATAGAGATAGAGATAGAGATAGAGATATATATAGAGAGGGAGAAACAATGAGTTTTTATGTATGAGTGAAAGAGATATAGAGATAAAGATAGGGAAGGCAAAACAATGATTGTGTGTATTGGAGTGAGATATTGAGATAGATATAGGGAGAGGGAGAGATATATATAAATAGCTAGAGAGGGAGGGAGGGAGATATATGTATAGAAAGAGGGATATTATATATATACAGTGGGAAAGATAGAGGGGAAAGAGAGAAAGAGATCTAAGGAGAGGTGAGGAGATAGAGATAGAGAGGAAGATATAGATGGAGA
>VDFB02347696.1:0-18449 GCA_007258455.2 Sequoia sempervirens | reverse complement strand
ATTGAGATCATGATGGGGAATGTGTCTTAAGTGCAGAAGTGGATAGTGTTCATTTTTTGATTGTTTCATTCAACTTGGAAGTGAGGGATCCTATATTGCATATGGTCTCATATAGGTCTATAGGGAGATTGAGGAGTAACATATAATATTTGCATAAGGTTGTTGCCCCCTAGCCAAACTATATGATCATCTATACACATTCATTGATGAAAAAAATCTTGAGTCTATGAGCATCTAACCCAATGTGTACTAGTTGTGTAAGTGGTAAAGTAGGTAGTGCAAATCATATGCATGCTAGATGGTTTACATAATGCTTCAATCTTGCTAGTTAGACTCTGATAACATATAGGGTAGGCCTTGGAGAGTGTGCATCACTAGATCAAGAGAGATACAACTTGTAAGAAACTAGAGCAAGAGATGGTGGAAACTAGGTCTACATACCATCCATGTAAAGAGATAGGCTTGAGCAAGAGGTAGCACAAACTGATTGTTAGAGAGCGATTCCTACATTGTGAAATGATGCTTTGTGGAGCATTTGATATGACAACTAGATAGTGCACAAACCATCTACAAGCAACTGACAAAGATTGATAAATTGTGAGAGGAGGTTGAATGACTTTGTGGAGAATCCATGGTTGTATAAGAGAGATCTTCATCTTGGTCTCACTCTTGGATGAGAACCCATAATAGTGGTCATAGTAATATTGTGGAGGGAATGTGGTAACAACTTCCCTTGGTAGATATTTTCTTTATATTTGTTCATGTTTATGCTTTCTTATCATTCAACATATATATACATTTTATCATTTATTATATGAGACACTATGCGATTCTATGTGTTTTACTATTAAGATACCATACTTGATGTTACATGTTTAGATTTTAATTTATATGTGCATGTTGTGATCTATTTTTTTCTATGCTTTTCTAGGGTTCATATGTGTTTATAAGTACATATCATGAATAATGTCACACATGTTATCTTATGTAATCAATGAACCTTGATAATATTATGGAACCTTATAAAGATAAATGAATCGATAACCCAAAATTGCTCTTGTAATCACATGTAAAAGGACTAAGAAAACACATTAGGATTAGGATCAATTTGTTAATGTGGGGTTTTTTCTTTTTCATTGTCACTCGTTTAACTATCAAGTCATATCTTTGAGTTGGTAGCCCATTCCACAATATTTTCTACTCTTTTATGGCTCAACTAATTGTATATAATCTTATTCATTCTAGCCTACTCTAGTACCTTTATATCCCATATTTTTCATAAGGTTATATTTAAGACTATAAATTTGTTTAAATGATGTTCTTGAAGGAGGTGATGATTAGTTAAAAGATGTGTAACTTGTAGGATCACATTCACACACATGCCTCTTTTGCATCATTATACACTTCAAATGTTCTACCACATATGGATGGATCCATATATAAAGATGTGATAAGAAAAGCCTTAGGATCCACACAATACTCACCAACACCATAAAGCATAAAATCTAATGAATCCCAATCACCACCATGTAAAGTATTAAAGTCATGCACTAAAGGTTCATTTTGTTTATACAATTATTGGATATAATAATTCGAGCATACTTGTTATATGGTTTAGAATCTAAAGCATTCAACAAAGTTTCCCTTAAAGCTAAAACCTAGTGGATTGATGCAAATTAAAAGGACTTCTTATCATATGACGAGACACCCAAGAAGGATATTGCTATTCAATTTTTAGACATCACATGAAATAATGTATCTAGTTTGTGTGGACCAAATTGGACTGGAAGAGTAAATGTACTTGTTGATAAGAGTTTTGACACACCAACGTACTTGACATTCGTGAAGCCTATAAGGTGGAATGAAAAATATCCCCTTGCTTAAAAGGTGGCTAACATCAAGAGTTTTCATGAAATGAATTATAGGTTTACTAAAAACTTAAAGAATATTTTGGTTGGTCAGTTCAAGGGGCTTCATGGAGTGATTTAGGAGTTGGTTGTTTGAAATAAGTGTTTTCTTAGTGATATTTGTCACTAATTATCCATGTGAAAAACCTATTCCGCTATTGAATTAGATTAGCTATTTTTATGTTTTATTGATAGCTATGTTGAACTTCCTAAAATTGATTTCCAATATTAAATATATTTTAAAACTAATCTAAAAAAAATTAAAACAATATACTTGTACATTCACCTTTACTTAGACTAATTTGTTTATTAAAATTGAGTTAAAATAATGGTTTATCAATTAAAAAAAATGTAAGCAAATTTGAAGAATCTAAACATTAAAATTTGTTTGTTTAATCCATATTTTAACCCAATATTTGATTAATTTGTGGAAAATAAATTAGAACAACAATTAATATCTACAAAAGTTGGAATTTAATTATGAAAATTGAGTTGTTCATGCATTTGAAATTTTTTTTTGAAACAATTAAATTTGAAAAATTAAAATAATCAGAAACATATTGAGATTTGCATAGTTTCACTACTGGAAATCAAGAAACTAAATTTGTTTTTTGTCTTGCATGACTAAAAATTATCATTAAAATTGAAATTAGAAACTAATCTAACCATTAAATGTAAAAAAATATAAAAGAGGAAAGGGGGAAGAGAAGGGGTAAAAGAAAAATAAAATGAAAATCTAAACCTGATTTCTATCATGTCTACATAACCTTGAATGAATGTATGAGCTTGACAATAACTACTCTTCATCAAATTTGTTGCTACAATCCTAACATGAGATGGTGCAATCCTCAAGGGAAAATATACATGAATGATGACGAGTTTTAGCACAAATGTGTTCAATTAACTATATAAAACGTTTCACCATCATCTAAAAGTTAGAGGTATAAATAGGCAGCCAAGGATTCATCAACATCTATTGAATTAAATGTGTAAGTTTAAACATAAATAAGTCAAATTCAAAGCTTGGAAAACACACTCTAACAAAACAAAACTCACAAAAATAGGATGAAAATAATAAATCCCATTCAAAACCACATGTTTCTAAATCCCAATAGGTTTTTCAATGTTTACAAATTGTTGGTGTAAATGGACGTTTTACCTATCTAGGTCCTATTTACATATTAAGTCCACTTAGGTCCTAGGAAGGAATCTTTCTAGTTAAGCATTAGTTTCCACTTATCGAGTTGGCTTTTATTTAGTTTGTGTCCTAGGTAGTTATGAGTTAGTTCTCTCATGTGACATGATTAAGACACTTGTAATGATCTTGTCTAATCCTATCCCTCACCTTGCCTATATAAGCAAGGCATCATATGAACATTGTATATTTATTCTGGAAATCTTGCATCCATAAATAGTACGATATTTTTGCTATTTCTCTCTTGTGGAAGTTATTTCAATGTCTTGTAGGTGATCCTCGGGTGTTGGGGAGCTCACCATAAACTTCTACACAAATGAGTTGTAAGCAATTATAAATAGGAAATTTGGGTGGGAAGGAAAACAACATTTTGTGTAATGGTCTTTGGTCTTTTATTGCACTTGTAGTTTATTGTCGTGTCAAATTTTTATTTTCCTTCTTTGTCATTTCGCTAACAAGTATAAATGGGAGGTTTGGATGGAAAGATAGATAAATTTTCTTTTGTGCAAGATTTCTAGGTTTTATCATCTTAGAGTTTGAAATGAAAAACAATAACTTTTTTGTGTTTAGGCAAGGTAGGGCATGTGTTGTTCAAGGTTACAATACACTCCTAATTTGAACCAAATGGGTAACCCTTATTTTGACTCTTGTTGAGCTACATTGTGTTTGTGGAGTCTTTCTTATCCTTTGTGTCTAGTCACCTAGTGTTTGAGCATTTTTGTATAATGGCCTTTGGTATTTTGTCAAGTTTATACTTTATTGTCATGTCACATTTGGCTTGGTAAGGCGATTGTGTTGCAATACTTGTTCATATATGACATCATATTTGGTTAGGGTTTGCTACATAAGTTGTATTTTAGTTTACGAGATGAGTTTATTTGCTTGTTGCACCTTGTTACCATGTCACTTTTATTTTTGTATTTTGGTTTCTTGTTGTAGTTATTGCTTATCGCACTTGTAATATTTTCATGTGGTGTCATAAATGTATCCATATGCTATCATTGATCATATTTATGACTATCATGACATTCTACCTTGAAGCACTAAATTAAATATATTGGTTGTGATTTAACCACAATGTTTGAATTCTAAAACTACCTACAATTTCATTTGTTTATATCTAAGCATGAATTTAAAATAAAAACTAGCACTTGCACCTAAATGAGTTATAAGGATTATGTCGATAAAAAAACTCTATGCTTGTTAAAATGTTAGAGGATGTGTTGATGCATAGATGTACTGCAAATTCTAGTTGCATGTGGCTAGATTAAATAGTTGATAATAAGTGCTAAATAATGTAATGAAATAAACTTAGACAAATCTAGAGCTTTTTTCTATAAAGAAATTAAGTATTATCTGACATGAAATATTTGCATATAGATTTAAAACATAAAGCAATACAAATGAAAAAAGAAAGTTGTCATCAAATTGACAAAGAACATTGCAAATCCAAAAATAGAATGTTTCCATCCAGTTGTCAAATCAATATTTATTTGGCTTTTATATGATAACTGAGATTTTGGAGGATTTTACCTAATATTTTGGAGGCTTTTACCATTATATGATTGCTGGTTTACCATTAAACGACAACTAAAACTTGTTTTCCAACAACTTAACAGTGGTTTGTAGGCATGAGACTTGTTTTAGGATCAAATCTCACACTATATGTAGCCTATTAGCTAATTAGGTTGGGAGTGATTTTAGAATACAAATTTGCATGAAAATATTTGTGTATATCAATTAATTTGATCTTGACAAATTCAATTTAAATATGAATATTTGAAATATTTATCTAACGTAAAATACAAAATGCATATATTTAATTTGCAAATTGAAGTTAAATATGAAAATACATATTTAAAATTCATGATTTAAATTTGATAGAAATATGGGTATTGAAAATTAAAAATTTATGAATTAAAGTGTTTTAATTTATAATTTTAATGCTAGTTTTATTGGTTTGCAGGGAATTGTAACTTGCATTTTGACTTTGAACCCCAAAATGCAAGGAAAGTGATGAAAATTTGTGAAATAATAGAGGAAAAAAGTGCAAACTTGCATTTTGAGTTGAACCTTGAAAGGAAAAAGAGGGGGAAAAGGCTTTTTTGAAAGTCAAACGACTGCACAAGTTAAGCACAAATATTGCATGCCAATCGTTTGATAGAATGTCTCGTAGAAACTTTTGAATAAAACTATAAGTTGACTATTTGTCTTTGACTAGGGGGAAGGCTCGATAGTGGAGTGGTGTATAATAGTGGGGATATAAGTAGTCCTCATTGGGCCCCACAATGGAGCATCTTATTAACCATTTGTAAAAAAAATTATGGAAAAAGTAAACATTAACTGCCCAATCATTGTACAAATGAAATTTATTTTATAAATGGTTTATATTTGTCCTAAAAAGAGATACATCATCAAAGTCATATATGTAAGAGAATATTCATAAACCATATGACACAACCTAGAAACAATCCATGTTTCTCTTCTGAGTCGTAGCATGAAAACATGAAGGTCCACAATTTAAAATACATATAACTAAGACTCTCGAGCACATATCACCTACTGCAGATTTAAACCATGAATTTTGTGAAGGACTGAATGCCACATGAACACTAATGAACCCCACATGTCCCATCACCACATGAAATCAGATCCATTCCCCTATCTCTATTTCCCAACAACACTATGCTTTTACAACATAAAATATTCACATGTGTCCCATCACTCAAACTCAATCACCCACCTGCTAGTCACTTCCTCCACTAAGGCCACTTGCATCCACCAATAAAAATTTGTAAGGCCACCAAACATCCCATAGGAGAAAAATGAAAGAATCAATTCCACTAATTCATTCAACTCAACCAATCCACTTTGCAATTTATGAAACTTTCATAAAACTCTACAATTAAAGGCAACCAAACATATTTCAAATTTGAAAAGAAGAGGAAAGACATTAAATACTCCATACCAAACAAGCATTAAACATATAAATAGATTTACCAATTCAAATATGCATTACATCCATTCAATATTTGTCAATTTCTTATCATTATCTCCTCTTAATTTTATTTCCTCTACTATATTTTCTTGGAGGTAGTGGCAGAAGAATCCAAAGAAACAACATAAGACTACCATCACCAAACAACATAAATTTTTAGGTATTATATTGGTCTTTACCTATACAATTCATACCAATGCAATTTGATGTTAAATTGTTTATGCTAGGGAATGCATACATATGGGGTTTTCACTTCATTTGTTTATGCCTCTTAATGAATTTTTGTTTTATACAATGTGATTGTTATATGTACACTTTTTTGTTAAGTGCATAATCATTAGGGTTTTAGTTATACGGTTTTTAGTTCTATTGTTTATGTGAGATGTAGGTTTTATACCCACTTTTCTTGTAGTGCATAACCTAATGGGTTTTCAATTATTTTGTTTATGCATGTGAATGTCTGCTTGTTATGTAGGATGCATATGTTCTATCGACCATGCTATAAGTGCAAATATTTTGTATTCTTTATGCATGTCTTCCCTATATGATGTAACACATTTCAATTATTTTCTTTATGCCTCTCAATGCATATATGTTGTATGTGTTTTACTTGTTACACCCATTGTTGCGTAAGTGCATAGCCTATAGGGTTTTTAGTTATATATTTTTTCTTAGAAATGGGAATTTATTGTCTACGATGTAAATTTTATACCCATTGACCTATTAGTTCATATCTAGGTTTACAAGTTATATTGTTCATGAATGTCAATTCATATCTGTTGTATAGGATGTAATTGTTATACCCAATGTGAAATAAGTGCATAAGATCAAGTGCTTTTAGTTATATTTTTTAATTCCTATCAATGCCTATTTGTTGTAAATGATGTGATTGTGTAAACCAATCTACTGTAAGTGGATAACCTATTTGGTTTTAAGTTATATTCTTTATGTTTGGGAATTCCAATCTGTTGTATGCGATGTAAATGCTCTTCATACTGACTTGCAACTACATATCTAGTGTTTCAAGTTAGATTTTTATGAATGCCAATGCATATCTGTTTTATAGGATGTAATTGTTATACCCACTATGCTATAAGTGCATAAGATCAAGTTTTTTCTATTATATTTTTTATGCCTCAATCCCTATCTATTATATACAATGTGACTATGTAATACATTATGCTATAAGTGCATAATCTATTTGGTTTCTAGTTATATTCTTTATGCCTAGGAATGCCAATATGTTGTATGCAATGCAAACAATTTACACTCTAACTTATAGCTGAATATCTAGGGTTTCAAGTTATATTGTTTATGAATGTCAATGCATATCTGTTGTATATAATGTAATTGTTATACCCACTTTGCTGTTAGTGCATAAGCTCTAGTGCTTTCAGTTATATTTATTATGCCTATCTATTGTATACGATGTGATTGTGTAATCCAGTCTATTGTAAGTGCATAACCTATTGGGTTTTTAGTTATATTATTTTTTCCAACTTAAAGCCAACACGACCTCCAATTATAAATGTTAATGTGGTTGGATGAGAGGGGAAGAGTAGATGACTCATGTTAAATGGGAGGAAGTGGATGTTTTATCCAATTTGACACACTATATGATATAGAATACTAAATTGTTTTACCCACTATATCGCAAGTGCATACATGTTAGAATTATGAAACAAGTACAAAACCACAAGCCAAAAGATCAAACAACAAACAAATACACCTTCCACATGAGACTTTCAAATAATATATGCAATATTACTAAACAAGAAAAAGCTACAAAAGCAAGAGACTTTCAAGAAGATATGAAAACTCGAGATATAATTACAATGAAGGTTGAGTGCTTATAAGAGAAAAACCCTAAATGATGATGATCTGGATCAAGAAGAAAATAATCTGTATGAGTGCCTCATTGACACTACTCAAATCAGATGGAAAACAAAGGAAAAACACCTGAAACTTGAAGATACAGATGGAACAAGCACCAAAAGTCTAAAGAAATGATCACGTGAAAATGGAAGGTCACCTCCAAAAATAGGAATGCAAGAGTGTCCATATGGTAAGTGATCCATCTCACCAAAATGCAGTCACTCCATCTGAAAGTACATAGGAAAAAATACTATATACATAGCTCAATCCAACGTGAAACCAATGAAGCATTGGCACCAACAGTAGAAAACCCCCACAATGCTGAAAAAGGGAGAGGTGTGACAGGTACACTAAAACTGAATGCCAAAAAAAAGTGCATGAAGAAGAATCAGGAACATCTGAACATGCAAACAAGAAATTTCCAACACATATAAAGGGTGTGCAAACAAAAGGCACACACACATGAGGCCAATGTCGTGGAAGGGACACTCACTTGACAAAGATATGATGGAAAAAAAAGGAAAAAAATCATACCCCCCATGGCACTTTATAGCATAGTGTGAGTACAATAAGGCACAAAGTGATGTGCAAGATCCCAATAATCATGTGAAATATAAAGGAACTTTATTTCAGTGTGTTTGCATAATAAGAAGTGGATACAATGGGAGCCCATAATGTCCAAAAAAGGACTACATGTTGAAAACGAATTCTCTGACAAAAAAGAGGAATTTGGTAGCACCATGATGAAGTACACAAAAAACATACACTTTAAAACAACACTCAAACGTGTGTGCGAATGCAAAAGATATGGCTCATTGAAGTCTCCAAAACAAGAACTAAACAACAACACTGAGAAAACTAAATTCTGAAAAAAAAACTAGAAGTCAAAACTGAAAAATACCTATAAGACTATGAAGAGCTAGAAATTCTACCCCGTTTTAAAAAAAATTGCACTAGAAAAGACCATCGTATGGCCAAGTTACGACCTCTGGAAGTTGAGGTGCAAAATTGAAAAGCCCAACAAAGAGGGGTTGAGTAGGGCAAAAAAAAATTCTTCGCTAAATTTGTCAAAAACTCTGCCAAATGTTGAGAGTCACCAAATTTAATAGTGAGAGAAAAAATATCCCCCAAGTGGCCATATTTATTATTTTGCAAAAAATAATAATTGCAAAAAATAAAGATACCATGTTAGAATTGTGAAACACACACAAAACCATGAGCCACATAATCAAATAACAAACAAATACACCTTCCACACAAGAGATTTGCAAACAATATATGTAATATTACTCAACAAGAAAAAGCTATAGAAGCAATTTGACTTTCAAGAAGATATGAAAGCTTGAGATATAATTACAATGAGGGTTGAATGCTTATAAGAGAAAAACCCTAAATGAGAAAGGGATTAGATCTTGACAATTGTTAACATCACATGAGATGAGACATAATGATCTAATATTAAAGCTCAAATTATAAAAGCTTAAAAAACACTCCTAATTTTAGCTTAAGTGCATGAGAATAATTAGACTAATAATCAATTAATGATTAATTAATTATTAACTAATGCATGATAACTCTAACAATACATGGGTCCTTGTAAAATTTTAATGGATGTCAAACTTATTCCATATATGCCTATGTGTTGTATACAATGTGTAGCATCAAAAATTGTCACCCTTGACAATTTCACACTAGGTTTTTCTCCCCCCTATGTGCTTGGACCTAATTATGCACCTTTCCTAATTATGTGTGTAATTTCCCGTTTTAAAATATTTATCAAAAAATCAAACATGGAAAATCAAAGTACTCATTTAATATTTTTCCCACGACAATTTGGGTTCAGAACTAAAAAATAGCAATCCGATCTAGGGCGCAGGGTGCCCTAGAATTCCTATTTTGGCTCCAAATTTAAATATGTCGATGTAGATAATTTATTATTTCAAATTCATTTAATTTTATTGGTGGTCATCAGGATTTAATTTTTAGGAAATTAGATTAATTGCATATAAATACATAGCATTTTCACAATTTTGATATATGAATGAAAATAAGGAAATTCACTAGCAATTATTATTCAAAAATCAATCCAAGAGTAGTCAAGAGCAAAATTTTGAGGATTATTGTAGCATTTTCTCATTCAAGCATCGTGTCAAGTCTTATGTGAGTTTTATTCATGTTCTGCATGCATTTCATTTTTGAACATTAACACTTGGAGGTCTATAAGTCAAATCAAGTCAAGTAACAGTTGATTGTTAAAGGTGATTAGTGTGACTTTAGTGCATCAAGGAGATCAAATCTGAGTGGTAGGTTACAATAAGTTGTGAATTCATTACTTATTTATCATTTAGCCTCTATCCTTTAAAAGGATACGCTCTCTTTTATCATCAAATTTTCATTGTGGAGGTAGAAATACCAACAAAGGGTTTGACTGAGGCAAGCCCCTATATGACACAACCCTTTATAAGGAAGCTAAGATAGTGGAAGAACTTTCTACACTAATCTTGAGAGGAGAATAATGTAGAACTTTTACAAATCTTTAACAATTATAGAAACTTAAACAAAAATAAACATAAATATCATGCATACCACAACAAAATGATTTACGTGGGGAAAACCCTTTCAAGAGAAAACCCCACACTCCAAAAGTCACCCAATATATTATTGAAAAATCACAAAGATTACAATATACTTGTAGAGCAAGATTCTCATAGGAGTATCACCAACCAGAGATACAAAGGCAACATGACCGCTATTAGACTCTTAAAATACATCACAATACACAACCGTAATACAATGCCTCATAAAATAGGGTTTCCTCTAGGGAAAGTCAAGATAATAAAATATTGACTATCAAATCTAAGACATAATGATGAACAGTCCAGATTTACTATAATAAAATATAAATAAAAATTTCCTTTCGAGGGTGCACTATCCCTAGATCCCTATCTGAGGGGGTGATCCCCGGGACCCCTTGTGGGGGGTAAACTTCCCTATGCCCCCTATTGTCAATGTATCAATAATACCTTATGTATTAACAATAACTTATGTAATTGCAAGGTTGAGACATATTTTCCCACCAAATATCTCACTTGTCAAACACCTTGCAAGAACAACAAGAGGGTGTAAACATCATCTCTTAATTATCGGGGGCCGAAAGGCCTATTGAGTATGAAAAGCATATGAGATTCTCTGTGCTCATAGGTTTAGTTAAAGAATCAACAAAATTCATCAAAGTCTCCTCCTTAACTAGCTTCACCTTACCATCTTCGACCATATCTCTAACAAAATGATATTGCATATCAATGTGCTTGGTCCTGACATGAAATATGGGGTTCTTAGCTAGGCATATCACACTCTAACTGTTGCAATAAATTATCACTGCACCTTTTTTTATTCCAATATCTAAGCATAGTTCTTAAGCCAAGTGGCTTCTTTGCAAGCATGAGTAGTTGCCATATACTCTACTTCAATAGTAGATAAAGCAACCATAATCTATTGCTTACTCATCCAACTAATTGAACCACCAAATAAAGTAAACACATAAGCATTGGTGGATTGCTTGCTATCAATATCACTTGCCCAATTTGAATCCACATAACCATGAATATCAAAGGAAAATCTCATCTTCAGTCATATTATTATGATAACACAAGGAATAATCTGAGGCACCACACAAATATCTAAAGAATAACTACATCCCAATGAACTCTACCAGGATTAAACATATATCTAGAAATAACTCCCACTTCTTGGGAAATGTCTAGTCTTGTACAAACCATAGCATATATCAAACTTCCAACTGCACTCCAGGGTAAGGCACTCTACTCATATCTTCCATCTTAGATGGAGATGTTGGACAATCTGAAATAGATAACTTTGTTCTAGTTGAAACAAGAACACAAAATGGTCTACAATACTGCATATCAAACCTCTATAAAATTGAATTGACTTACTTTGGTCAAGCCATAGATTTATGTTCACTCTTTCTCTTTTAATTTCTATCCCAAGAATGTGTCTAGCTACACCAAGGTCTTTCATTTCAAATTTAGTAGCAAGTTGAGATATCAGTTCTGAAATCATACCTTTCCCTTTACCAATAAATAACAATCATCAACAAATAATGCAATAAATAGGAAATGATCACCATCAGTTTTATAATAAACACAATGATCCGATTTAGAACACTCAAATCCCAAACTCAACACATGTATCAAATTTTTGGTACCACATCCTAGGACTCTATTTTAGGCCATACAAAAAATTACTAAATGTGCAAACCAATTTACTTTTACGTTTCACCACATAGTGCTTTATCTATGTCATATAAATATCCTCTTGCAAGTCACCATGAAGAAAACAAATTTTCACATCCATTTGCTCAACCTCTAAATCATAAGCAACAATAATAGAAAGCAAAAATCTAATGGATTCCATTTTTGCAATATGAGAAAATGTCTCACCATAATCAACACCCTCAACTTGAGAGTAACCTTTTTCAACCAACCTTGCTTTATACTTCTCAATAATTCAATCAAAACCAATCTTTTTCTTGAACACCCATTTGCAACCAACATGTTTTCTTATTTTAGGAAATGGTACAAGATCCCATGTACCATTCTTTTTCAAAGCTATCATTTCTTCATCCATAGAAATCTTCTGGAATTCTGTATCATTCATCAGGTGAATACCTTTTAGGTGGTTGTCTATCCCTTGTAGACCTACAAACAAGCTAAGTTGGAGGTTCTTCCTCTTCCAAAGATTCAAAGCTAGATGAGCTCTCCTCAACTTTTCTATCCATGGGCGTCGATTCAAATTTCTTAGGTGTAGAAGGAAATTGAATCACATCTTTGTATTTAATTTGTTCTTGCTGCAATGTAACAAAAGAAGGCTTAGTTTCTCTAAAAATAACACTTCTACTATGTATTACCTGAACTATGTAACATGATCCTAAATCTTGTATCCTTTCACACCATAATTGTATCAGATGAAGATACATTTCACAACCTTGTTATCCAACATTGTTTGCTTCTCCTTTGGCACTCGTGCATATGCCTCACAACCAAAAACTCTAAGATGTATAAATGAAGGCTTGTGGCATGACCATGCATCTATAGGTGTCTTAACAATAAGAGTTGATGTAGCAGACATGTTGATCAGGTAACAAGTGTGTGAGGTAAAATGTGTAAATGTATAACAAAGTCATACAAGAAATGAGACATTATATTAGAGAAATTGAATAGCAAATTGAATCAAATTGAAACAAAACCAATTTCCTAAAGTCGTCCCATTGTTTCCTATCTTCAGGGATTCATTAAATCATTTTGGCTCGTAGATTTGTGTATGCACTATGACTGTTGGAATGAAAAATTAAGGAATATAATGCTGGAAAATGGAAGAAATGTATTCCTACATGATTGATAAACTATGTGATTGATGATGCTATGATAATGATATGATACTAAATTTTGTAATGCAAATGTTGTATAAAACCTACTATGATAATGGAAATGTAGCTAATAACTAAGCCGTGATTGTGAACTAATATGCTTTTAAAATTCTAATTACTAAATTCTCAAAATGCTAATTGCTATATGCTCAAAGTGCTCTAATGTAATTTCTGCAGAGTAAGATTGCTCAAAGATGGGAAATCAAATGCTGTAGAATGAGGCTACATTTATAAGATTTTTAAGGCATACAATGATGTGGCAACAACCAATGGTCAAGATTTTAGTTGGAGAGATGAACGGTGGAGAATGAAGAAGTTAGAGGGAATAATGGAGAGTGTTCCCTTTAATAGAACACTTTACCAAGTGTGTGAGAGAATAAATGGAGGAAGAGAGCCAAGTGTCTCAAGTTTGTTTCAAAATTTGTTGAAGATAATTCCAATTTAAATATTAAGGATATTTAAATTCATGGGACATTGGATGAGGTGTTAAGAGGAAAAGTTGGAGACGTGACTAAATTCAAATTTGGAATTATTCAAATTTAGTAAGAAGATATTAATTAAATAAAACAAACTATTGAAATTTATTTATTTAATTAAGATTAGAGGAATATGATTTAAGATAAGAAGAATTAAAAAATGTGAACTATATAAATAAATTTAGAATTTATTTATAAGTAGACGAAATAAGAGGTTTACTAATTAAATAAATTGTATTTAATTAATTAATTTTCCTGACCGGTTTTAGGTGTATACATTTTTCCCCTCTTTGAAGTGATATGTTTACACATTGCTTCAAAGAAAAATTTACTGGTGATGCTGACAAAAAAATTTGATATGCCCCAAACACTGATTTTCGAATGATAATGGATATATGCCCCCTCTGGAGATAAATTGACAAATTTTTGATTTGTTTGAGATTTTTATGATTTGATGATGATTTCAAATTTTATGATGTTGAAATGATTTATCTCCCAAAAAATGATGTTGAACCTGCCAGGTAATGAATTGATTAATTAAGCCCCTTTGAAAAATAAAATAAATCATTCCCATTGAATTCCCACTTAGTTGGCCTTTAAAAGATTAAAAAGGTGAAAATGAGTTCATTTGTGCATTTGCATTTTGAAAATTAGAGTGAGTGAGCAACTTTTGAGAAAATTTGGCAAGATGGTGATTCTGATCCAGACCCATCGACTCAAGCACGTGTGATGTCACAACTGCCCAACCGCATATGGACCTCTGGTACGTACCCCAAAAAACCTCCTCATGAATTTTGAATGCCATTTTTCTTGCATTTTTATTGTTTGAATTCTGCCTTTTCCATTTTAGCGCATTCAAACTCTAATGTAGTGCATCAAGTCATTGTTATAACACATAGGGTAGATTAGTGCATAAGGTCAAATGTGTAGCACATTTAGTCAATGATGTAGCACATCGAGATTTTTAGAGCATCCATGCCTAGATTTAGCGCATACATAGGGTCTTTTAGCGCGATAAGATATTTAGTGCATCGAGTCTAGATTTTAGCGCATTTGATAAGTGTTTTAGTGCATTAGGTTTTTTAGCGCTTTGATGAAATGAAACAGTGCATTGAAGAAGTATGATGGTGCATTTGGTTATTCGACGAATTGAAGCACTGTTTTGGTGCATTGGTAGAATTCGCTAGTGCATACATGATTTTAGTGCATTGAAATACTGTTTTAGTGCATTTAGACTAGATTGATGGATTTTAGATTAGACTCCTTGATTTTGATGATTTTTTATCGTGTCAGCCAATGTTTTGATGTTGGCAGATTAGATGATGATTGATCTCATAATAGGTGAGAATCAATGATAGGATGATGATGATTTACCTCATGATAGGTGAGGATCAATGATAGATTGATGATGATTGACCTCATGATAGGCGGGGTTCAATGATAAAATCTCACAAGATTTGATCAAAGTCTCATTAGAGTTGATTAGATTGATAGGATGATTGATGTTGATTGATTGATTTGCTGATTTGGGATATGCTATGATGACATGAGCCTTCGATAGTCCTACAGATTCAAGAGCACTTCTCGAGGACTTGGGATTTGATACCCCATCTAGTGCAGGCTGATCTTGATGTGATTAGATGATGTGGATTGACTTATCTGATTGATATGCCCCAACACAGGATTAATAGAGGACTTCTGACTACTTTGGCAGAGAGGTGGCACAATGACCACAACACCTTTCACTTACCCATTGGTGAGATGACAGTGACACCCGAGGATGTTTATCATGTTTTGAGGATTCCTGTCGTTGGTGAGCTAGTTGTGTATGATTCGGCTAAGTAGGGAGGGACTGATGCACTTCATAGAGTTTTTGAGGACGAGCATATTTGTGGTTATGAGATCCCATGGTGGGATATGGTTGATGCATATGCAACACTGCCATGTGTTCTTACTAGATTTATTGAAGTTTTTCTATGTCCTAACCGCAGGTCGAAGGGATTCTTAGTTGGATGGGGCCGAATATTGGAGAGCATGATGACATAGAGGACATGATATGCATGAGGATCTTGCATGCTTGCACAATTATACCATGATCTACATTAGGTTGTTTATCTTAGAGGATCCAGTTTGTCACCTGGAATTACATTGCTATAGATATGGGCATGGGAGCACATAGCTGTCACCTGTCCCATTAAAGAGAGACAATGTCTAGCAGGGAGGCCATATGTTCATGGATACAGACTAGAGTACTGGTGGAGGGTGTTGGATGATCTTGATACCATGACCTAGAGGTCGTATTTAGACTGTGGGCAGTGGCTGGAGGATGACACATAGATGCCCTATCTATGTACTACCAAATATTTGATTGGGAGGACCCCATTTGTGATAGAGAGATTCCTTCTTGGGAGGGTGGTGCGATAGTATGGGTGGGTATAGGGTATGCCCCAGGGAGTTTCTTTGTATGCACGTTGACGACATGATATACCAGAGTGGGGATCCTACCTATCATATGATGTAGCAGTTGAGGAGTACTAGGTGTTATAGGTAGTTATTTGGGAGTACCATCCAAAGATTATAGAGGTTGACATATCATAGGAGTATGCAAACTATTTCTTCTCACATCCTTTCCTGAGGATTTCTTGTCTGGGTGGGCCAATACCTTTATTGGATGAGGAGCAGGCACCGAGATAGAGGAGGGGTAGAGGAGATGATGAGGAGGAGGAGGGAGAGAGCAGTGATGATAGAGATGATGGTGATGGAGATGGTGGAGGTGGCAGAGATGGTGATGGAGGTGGAGATGGGGATGGTGGTGATGGGGGTGGTAGGCATGTGTTAGATCTTAGAGTGCCTTAGAAGAGGTGATCGTTGGTGGTTGCAACACAACATGTTTAGATTCAGTTTCCCTCATAGTAGTAGTAGACACATATAACTACTCTACACGTCTAGGTATAGACTTTGCAGGGTCAGCTAGCATAGGTACAAGCTTTGCTACAGACATAAACCTAGACATAGAAATAGGCACAGGCATAGATTTTCACTCTCACAGGCGAGAGAGATAACCTGAGACAATGGTGTGAGCAGGAAAAGGGCATGACAAAGAGGCTACAAAGAGTTGTTGAGGGTACATGGATGATAGATTACCTTAGAGAGGTACGATGCTCCGCCAAGGAGGCCGAGTACTACCAAGGACGATATCATGAAGTAGTTCCTCCAGAGTGTCAAGTCAATTATGCCTAGTCTACCAGTGCCTGTAGTCATTCCAGGACAACTGGCAGGGGTGTTACAGGGCCACCACCTTGCAGAGATCCAAAGCTAGGACTGTTAGGTGGTGCAACAAAAGGCACAGGGCCAACACCATTTGGGGGGAGCAACACATAGCTCCGATGTTGATATTTTTTGTATTTGAAACATTTGATGATGTATACACTAATTATGCTGAGATATTGATTCACTGCCATTATGGTATTATATCTCTCCACATATTTGGACATCATTGTACACTTGAAATTATTATTTTTAGATTTATATGAGATGTAATGATGATTAGCGATCTATATGTGTTTATGTGAATTTATGATGGATACCTATGATGAATGCATTTAATTTCTATATTATGATGCTTATATGTTGTTTATATGATTATGACATGATTATGTATGGATGCAATGATGATATGATGATGATTTTGTATGTTTTATGGATGATGCTTTATGCTGCATGAAATGGATGCAAATGAAATGTGATATCCCTTATGTTTTTGTATTTTCTTTTTGCAAATATATGATACTTCTATAATATATGGGATGAATTTGATTATGCAAGTGAGATGCAATGCACTTCTTTTTGTGTTTTCTAATGCAAATATTATGATGTAATACATGGATGGATGAATGATGTAATAATGTTTTCTAATGTATGTATGATATGCAAATGATTATGCAACTATATGAGAATGGTATGCTTTTGTTAATGTCAAATGTACTCAATCCATTAATGATAGAGATAATCATATTTTGAAAATTGTGCCAACCTCAGAAAATCTATAAATACAGATGCAAAACTAATATGGATGCAATCTAACTTAACCATGCAGATCTAAATATGCAAATGTTGTCATCGGAGAAGCTAATTTGTCATGATTTTATCATCATTGAGCCTTTAAACATGAAAGTGAGTATAAGCATCGACATGGTATAATTAGACCATGATGACCTGAGTACTACTTCCATGATTTCAGTTAACATACATCTAGGTATAATTAAACTAGATGATTTGAACATTTTGTTAAATAGACAAGAGTTAATCATCTTCTATGCAAATTCAAAATGTCATCAATGATACTTTGTAGAGAACGTCCCGCGACAATTTGCATAGTAGTAATGAATAACTCATAGACAACAGACATAAAATATCATTTTCGATCATAGCTTCTCTAGTTTAGGATATCATTGAGTTGCTCTAGAGAAATGATAAGAAAAATAAAAGTAGAACAGTTGAACATTCATGTTGATGTGATAAAACCATGATTCAGAAGAACATCATCCATTTA